>WSLO01000038.1:2398-12713 GCA_019677385.1 Ceratobasidium sp. 392
ACAGTCTGGTATTCCCCGTGCGACTGCCTCTTCACCACCTCGGACTCGCATTCCTAGTATGTCACTTAAACGCAAGGCTAGCACAGAGGCCATCGGCCAGCCAGCCGCAAAGGCTCCCACAATCACCCAGCACAGCGCTGCAGGGCCTTCAACACGAGCAGCCAAACCACCATCGACGACCGCATCTCGCGCTCCCCCTCGACCTCCATCTCGAAATGCGACTACTCGACCCAACGTTCCTTCTACTTCTGGTCCTCGAAGGATAACTCGTTCCGCTAGTGGACCCGCTGCTATACGCCCCACCAACGCTAAGCCGCCAGCATCGGGAGTCGTTCGAGGTCAGAAGACGATTATTGACAACAAAGGCAAAGGTCCACTTGGTAAGAGCATAGTGCCGCCAAGACAGGCAACTGCGCTCAAGGTATGTTAGCTAACTGAATGTTCTCCACCGGCTACTAATCGCGTCATAGGATACTCAAAATCAGCTTCAAGGTACGCATTTTTAAACCAATCTGCTTCACCCTCAACTAATTATTACTAGTCGAGAACGAACTTAACTCCGAACGATCCAAGGCTGCTGATCTACACTCGTTCCAAAGTGGTCTTCAGTGTGAACTGGCTGCTGCCAAATCTACCGAACTTGAAACCCGAAGAGCCTATCTGCTTGCTGCCGACGAAATCGACTCTCTAAAAAAGCAACACGCTCGTGCGATGGAAGAAATAGTGTCGACTTTGTCAATCCGCGATCGGGAGCTGAAAGAGTCCAAGGAGGACTTGGTGAGAGTTCGGGGGGAGCTGGTCAAGGAACAAGAAGGAAGGATAGAGAGGCAGAAGTTAAGGAATGAGGTCGTTGCTCTCGAGGCGCAGGTTGCTGCTCTCAAAACGAGAGGATATACACTGCAAGGCGAAGCAGAAGGGCTTACCGCAGAGACGACATCACTGAAGGCGGAGGTACAGGATTTGAAGAAACTCGTTGCACAGAGAGATGAGGAGCTAAGGGACGCCGAAATGATTAGGAGAAAACTGCACAACCAAGTCCTGGAGCTAAAAGGTAAGTCGATTCGGCGTCTCTGAGTAGCGTAAACTTAACAAACTACACAGGAAATATCCGTGTGTTCTGTCGAGTCCGACCACCCTTGCGTGAGCTTGTTGCACTCGGTTATCCGATATCGCCTAACGTTCAACCCAGCACACGAAAAAGATGCCACCGACGGCCTTGCCCAACTATCCTTCCCTGGCAAAGAGAAACAGGAGATTGTTGTCGCATCGACGAGCGAGTCTGCTACTGGGGCGGCTCGTGAAGCGATTATGCCATTTACCTTCGACCGAGTGTGTGCTACCTTGGGATTTCTTTTCATCTTTCGCTAACAATACGCCATGCTAGGTATTTGCCCCTGGCTCTACCCAGGAAGATGTCTTCGAAGAGATATCTCTACTTGCTCAGTCGTGTACCGACGGGTATAATGTCTGCATCTTTGCGTACGGTCAGACTGGTTCTGGCAAATCGTTCACTATGGAGGGCGGTTCGGTGTGTTTGTTTTCAACATTATATTGCACTTTACTTACCAGCGAGTATACAGACCGACCAAACGCGAGGAATGATTCCCAGGGCTGTACAACAGATGTTCCGTGTGACTGAAGATCTTGCTCCGCGTGGATGGGAGTATAAAATGGAAGGACAATTTCTTGAGATTGTGCGTTGTTGTTATACTGAAGAGTTGGTCGGAGAACTAACGCTGTGGTTGCAGTACAACGAAACAATCAACGATTTGCTAGGCACCGGTGAAATTGACAAGAAGAAACATGAAATCAAACACGAGAAAGGAGGTAAAACTACTGTGACGGATGTGGTTGTTGGTACGTTCCTCATCTCGCCTACTTTTTGGCCACCAAAACTAAGTATTTGCCTGTTCGACAGTCCCTCTTACTTCCCCCGCCCAAGTACACGCCCTCCTACAACGCGCCCACAAACGTCGCACGGTTGCCGCCACGCTCATGAACGAACGCTCTTCCCGCTCGCACAGCGTTTTTACTCTCCGTGTTATCGGCCAAAACACGCACACTGGCGAGTCGTCCACAGGCACACTCAACCTTGTGGATCTTGCTGGAAGCGAACGGCTGAACTCGAGCGGCGCAGCCAACGACAAAGACCGATTGAAGGAAACACAAGCAATCAACAAGAGTTTAAGCGCGCTAGGAGATGTGATCGCCGCGCTTGGTAACGCGGGTGGAGCGGACAAGGCCCATATTCCTTACAGGAACAGCAAGCTGACCTATTTATTGCAAAATTCGTTGTCTGGTAACTCTAAGACGCTGGTACGTGTATATGGATGCTTGTATGCGTGTTATTTACGGTGTATTGTGCCGTTGGGTAGATGATGATGAACATGTCCCCGTTGGCGGCGCACTTGGGAGAGTCGCTGTGCTCGTTGCGGTTTGCAACGAAGGTAAGTGCTGTGGTTCCTTTCCTGTCACAGAGCTGACCGATGTGCTTGCAGGTGAATAGCACAACATTAGGCATTGCGCGGAAGCAAGTACAGTCGCGTCCTTCTTAAGTTCTTCTCGCTCCCTATGTGTTCGCAACAGTATTATGCACTTCATCGATATACCTATTAGCTCAAGTTTCTTTTGCTGCTATCACGCTTGTATCAAATGTTTTGGTGGTGCGCTCTGCGTTGTTCTTCGTAAAATATCATTATCTGCTTGGGCAGACATGTTACGCGCACTTAACGCTGCTGAGTCAAGCCGGAGGCGGGTTTACCTTGTTCTCGAGACCTAACATGGCACAAAATGCCTCAGTCTGTGCATTTGTATACCACGGAGCTAACCCGCCGAGCGAATCAGCACCTGAACTGAAACAATGAAAGAACGCCAACCCTTAACTCACGCTGCTGCAGATGCCTAGGTGGCCGTGGGTCCTGATTTACAGGACCCGGCGCAGTCATCACAAACTCTTGAACATGCGCAATCTCCCGCTCGCTGACGTTCTCGTCGACCCAGCGCTGGGACTCTGCAATTAGAGGTGCCATATCCCAAGGTGGCGGCAGGTTTGGCTGTTGTCGTGTTGTTGACAAGAAGGGGTGCAATGCTCGCGAGATCGCGAGCCATTCGCGATCGTATGTAAGCGTGAGTGTGGGGACCGGGGATGTGGAGGGTGCGGAAGGTGCAATATCAATGACCTAGATCCACGAAACACACGTGAGTACACAATGGGGTATGATAGATTAAAGGAGATGATGGGATGTGGAGCAAGCATATGCATACATGCATGTATTGTCGCCTCGGTAAGCATTTGTCTAGCGCAAGGAAGCGTGTCGTGTGCCTTGATGGCGGTGGTCGTTCATTAACCGGCGTAACACCAGCGCCTGTCTCGCCATGTTGCAGTGCCGTGGAGGCTGGTGCTGATGCAGAGCCGGGCTCGGCTATGGCTGGCTGTCCCGACTCATTCTCGTCTTCGTCTTCGATCAGAATCTCGTCGGGGTTGCCTGCCACAGTTAGGTTGGAAGTCGGCAGAGCGCTCGTACCATTCGATGGTTCCTCGTCCAAATCGTCTAACTGTATTTCGTCCGGATTGACCGGCGCAGGCGCATTTGCGGTTCCACCGGACAGAAGGCCTGCAGTTTCGGCAGGCGCTGCTACAGTTTGACCTGGCGTCGGCACGGGCGTAGAGTCAGGCTCATGGTTTACAACGGCCTCAAATCTACCCGATCATCGTGTAAGAGTCAAGGTTAAAAACGCCCCAAGGGTAAAAATCTAGATTGATGACCTCACTTGCAATGCATATGTGCACTAAACCAGTACGGGGGCCGAAGTGATCGCAGAAGATCCATCATCGGCGGTGAACCAAGTTCGCCCTTTTCGATGTCGGATCGAAAGAACGGCTTGCGTTTCAACAGGTTTTGCAGGTCACCGTATTTGGTAATTTCGACCGGCCAATCGTGCGACATGAACACATCAGGCGAGCTGAGCTGGCGCCATTGAACATAAATCAGTTGCGGTTCGCAAATAAATCAATTTCATAAACCAATTTACCTGTCTCAGCTTCACGATGTCGTACAGCCGGGTATGATACGCACTGCGTAGGCTTGACTTGTCGTAGGGTAAGCGCTCGTGGTGACCTAGTTTAGGTAGCGTCATGATGGAATTAATTGAAACTCGAATAATGGACTTACCAAGCCGGTAGTCATGCGACGAGTAAATGCCTGACGCGCCAGCAATCCGAAGCCCACCGAATTTTACGCAGCCCGATCCACCGAGATAATATATGTTCGGGGCCAACCACCCGCCATGGTATCTGCGCGGTTTGTCAGTACACAAGTGTTCTAGCGCTGAACACATAGTTACCCACAGCTCCCACATGTAGTTACTCGCCTCATGATTCCCTCCGATGACAATTGTAAGCACCGGGGCTTTGACTTCCTCGGTATAGTACCTAGACAGATTCCAAGATCAATCACGCACTGCTGATACAGAACATTTACGTACTTGTAAAACGTACCCAGCTGCTTGTATTTGTCCGGTACAGACATGCATTGGAGATCTTGGTGGTTTCGAATAGCTTGAAAATCGCCGTTGATGAGCACAAGGTCAATCTTGTAATTATTTTGCTGCTCCAAGTCTCGAATCTGCTGGTACGTCGCGTCAAGCTGTCCATGACAGCATCCGGTAACGGCAACCTAAAAGCACGTATTAGAGTTGTATGTTTCACAGAGTCAAATCTAACCTTCATGATTTTACCGTGCAAATTTCTGCGAAGTTTGGGAAGACCCGCTGTGGCACGAGGGCGGAGAAGTGTATGGGTTAACACAGACCGCCCAAAATGCATGGCAGTCACGTGCGAACCGCCCACGATTTGACATTGTTCCGTGTTGATCGATCGAGCCAAATTGATTCCGTTCGCGTTCACTTGGCCTCTTGGACAACGCCCAAAAACTTTTTTCACCGTTTTCACGCTGGAACCAACGACCGAAATCTCCACATTTAATCACACCCACTCTCGGAAAGCCCACCGCGGAAAGCGCTATTGTGTCAGCGGAAACCTCAACCGCATCTTCAATTTCACCATACAATTCCAACCAGCTCGGAGGCAGTCCAAGACAGTCATGGACTTTGAAAAGCCAAGACACAATTACGGTATCTCCAGGGGGGGTTCAATTCAATGGCCTGTACAGGCCTGGCCATGGGAGCTTTGCGTCTGCATGATTAATTTCGCCTCGGACTTTGGCGGAATGCGTGGGCACTACCGTATATGCACAACCTGCTCGGGAGCGTGTATCTCTAGGCCCAACTGCCTGTTATAGACATTCGGGTAGCGATCCGATGGGTATTCTTATCGTTCACATGCACTCTCTAAACGCCTTTTTCAGGAACAGCGTAGCACTCAAACCAGGGATAACAAAGTGACGAGGGACCCAGTCATGATCCATTCGTACCCACGTATATGCTGACGCGAGAAACAACTTCGTGCCACATTTGACGTGTGAGGGGAGGAGGCTAACCCCTGCAGACGGAGTTAACTGCGGCCAAACGCTGACCCCGTCCTCTATCTCAAGGCACGACCTCGTTTTCCAGGGCCAAAAAGTAAAAAGAAAAGTCAAGCGCGGCGATTTAACTCGGGATGTGGCACGTCCGAGTAGACGTGCACTGAATAGGATCCGCGTCCTGGGACCTGATCGCGGTCTGGACGCCTGGATAAATCAATAAGTGAGTCGGACCTTTGTCCTCGAATAGCGTGGCACCGGTGTATTTGGCACATCCCGCCTCGCCTCCGGGATTAGGTTCGGGCCTCGGACTCGGTTGTATCGATCATGCATAAGCTATGATTGTACATCTTGGACGATCAAGCTGGAAGAACGGCGTTCCGCATCCAGCACTCGTGACTCTATACGCGAGGCCCTTCAGTCACACGTGCGCCACCCAGCGACAGGCGCGTAGCCGTGGTCGGGAGTTGGACCGACAAGATTCTGTTGAGGATGTGCAGTTTCATCTCAGAGTTTGTACAGCACAACCGACTTGGGGATCCATTTACCGAATGAAGTCATTGATTTAACGTTGCCCAAATGGATCATCGGGGTCAAGCTGGAAGGATTGCTTTGCAAGATATGGGTGAAATGAATATATAAGTGCATATTATGGCCAAAATGAATGAGGCCGTTCAGCCAAAGTGCAATCATCACTCGGGCGATTAGCCCTCAAAGTTGTTCCCACACTTGTGTACACTCTGATGGCTATGGGGCATTAACGGCTCTTACTGGCAACCAGCGCCTCCAGCTCACATCAGGATCAGTTCTGTCCACTAGCCCGCCATTTTAGCGAACTTGTATGAGTTTAGATGGGCGCGAAAACTCACAAACCATAGCCAGAACAGATTACCAGGAACAAATTCACGGCTGAAACGTCGTCTCGCCTTCCTCGTTGAACTCTTCTTCCTGTTTAACGAGTACAGCCCATACCGAGGCCTTGAACTGAGACAACCGATAGTCAGTCAGGTTCAGGTCATCATCGGGATGCGGCGCGCCGAGGCTGACCGAGAACCCGGTCAAGAAGCACCGAGAGCACACTCCCGACGTCACTTTGCTTACTTACCAGTGTATGCACCAACCCCATCTTGATTTCCGCTGCGCGCAACTTGGCCAGAAGCGCGTCGTCGGATCGTTCGCTCATCTCACGCGACTTGGTAACCAGCTACAGCAAGGAAAATCCGAGAAAATGTTTAGACATATTACGACGATAGCCTCGCGATTGGCGGCTGAAAGAACAGGGTAGGTGGGCGCAGATGTTGATTCCGAAGACGCGCCAGGGAGTGATACGAATATTGGAGCTGATGGATCGTGATACGTACTGTCTTGAGCGTACGTGCCAGCTTCGCATACTCCCAAAGAACGTCGGCTTCGAGTGGAGTAAGTTGGGGGTGCCCAGCGTAAATATTATCGTCGTCATAGGCGCGTCCTGACAGCGAAGCCGACATTTTGACCAACTGAGGAGCTGAAGCCAGCGCCCCAGATCACAAGAAAATATGAGGGTACGCGTCAATAAGACAACCGTCGTTTGTATATTCAAGCGGAACATACCTGTGAAAGGTTTATCACTCGGACAGAATATAGTCAAGTCGACAGTTGCCGTAGATAACCAGACTTCTCCCGCGCCCAAGCACTATAGAGCAAGGTTTGCTAGACGTTAAGGAAGGCTGCTTACAATAGGCCGCAGAGCGTATACAGCGCGCGGACCGCTCCGAAGATGGTGATAGTAGGATCCAAGGCTTGTCTTCCACGGAGCCGAGGCGGCGGGGTAAGTGTTGGGGCCTGACAGGGATGGCGGCAAATTCTGTCGGAGACGGGAGAAATTGCGCAGCAGAATCTCGCGTTTACTGAGATTGGTGTGTACGCGACCCGGCGCAAGGAGTCACTGTCATCGGGTGGCTCAGGGTCATGTCAGTTTCATTGACACGTAAGCCTGCCACGTGACGGGGTGATACGATGCCCGAAGACATCTTGAATTTCTGGGATAGCTGTACATAAAACGGTAGGTACAGAGTAAAAGCCCCAGGTGCGTGGCGCAAAATTCACGCAAGTGCGCGATCGATCATCGAATTTGAGGGCGGCCTTCGTCTGACGCACGAAATGTATTGGACGGTTGGCTAATTGGTAACCTTTGTCGGGATAAGACCCCAGAAAACCGAGAGCTTATGAGCGCTGGGGCGGCTGCTCTCATCTGACACGCGTAAGGCGGGGCCGCCCTCCAGGAAGTAACGTGGCCAGGGCGATTGTTTTAGAGTGGAGCGCTGCGACGCGACCTGAGAAGGAAATTCCCGCCAAGATTTTCACGCAAAAACGGAAAATTTAGCCAAAACGATAATTTAGGCGAGCGCATATATGCAATTAGGAATTTGCGCCATCGAGCGTACACGCTAAGTAGAGTTAGACTTTGAGGCTTCGGAGCACGGTCCGCACTGACATCATTCCATTTGCGTATATGAAGCCTCGGTACATGGTTTGATGCGACGTTAGCGTGCGAGCCCGGTCGGGATATGTTTGGGGCATGATTGGATGACCCTCGTGTTTCAGCGTCGAACAGGCGCGCAACCGGTTGGGTGCTCCGGATTTTTTTGCCGAAAGAAAGTGGCTGAAGCCGTGGGCTGGCGAGTCAGGTGTTACATGTGACAGTGTTTCCACGCCGCATCGCCAGTTTCACCGAGGGAGGTTTTTGTGATGAGTGACGGAATACCAACGGAGCGCACACAGACGCATGACTTTGTCATTCTCGCTGCCAGAGGAGCGACATCAGCTGGCGGCTCGTGCACCGCGTGTGCATCTCAGTGGGGTGGCCGGGCTTGGGATAGATGCATCAAACTTGCGAGCACTATATCGGCGGAGACAGCCGACAGATGGTGCTAGTGCATCCGTGACCGAATAGCGCTCACGGCAAGATTTGCGCTGAGTGAGCGGGTGGAGGTGCTGTGAGGCCGATCACGGACGTTGCTGGGGGAAAATGTGTGCATGCGTATGGTGTCGGGCGCGAGCGGTGGGCACCGACCGGCGAAAGCAGCGAGTTTCAGACCCAGGAAGCGGACCGATCGCGCGCCGGATCAGGCTAGGACATGATGGTGTCGAGGCTAGGCAAGCTCAGGGCAGACCCTAGGACCCTGGTATACGGTATAGCGATACGAACGCCCAAACAGGAATGGATTCGTCCTTTGTGCTGGCCGTGGGGTATATCCAATACCCGCGGGCGCTAACCGGTACTTGCCTCGGGTCTATATATTGAGGCGCAGCGGTCCAACCGTCCGTACCCCCACCGCACTGACCTAACATGAACGACTACTCTTCGCTCTTCACCAGCGGCCTCATGCTGCTCTGTGACTCGGCCCATCCCCGCTCGCGCCAGCCTACCCCTGACCCCTCCCGCGCTGACCCCAAGGGCAACCTCCCAGTCGGCTTGCGCTCTTTCCTCTCGCTCGACATGGCCGAGTCTCTGCGCACGTTCGCAACTTCGAGCTCTTCCAGCCCAACCACATCGAGCCGATCTCACAGCCGCAAACCGAGCGCCGATAGGTACGTTTTGTGACTTTTTTGGTCTGAACATTGCTGACCTCAACCTCAGGCGTCCGCGAGTTATGCCATCTCCTACGGCCTCGACGTCCAATTTGAGTATCTCGACCCGCAACCCAGCTACCTCTCCAGCCAGCTCTCGCCGTCGCTCGCTCCCGCAGCCCAAGCCCGCGCCACTCGCAGAGCTCCCGGTGCTCCCAGGGTCTGCCTCTGCCCACTTGCGCTCCTGCTCTGACTCGGCCGCTGCCTCTCCGGTCCTGCCGTCTTTCACGGTTGAATCAGCTCCCGCTCGCACCACCACCTACAAGGACGCCACCTCAGGCCCGAGTACTTCTCGCCGACACTTGGCTCCCACTTCCTCTAGCCTGAAACTCGAGATTTCCTCTGCTCCGACGACCCCTCGCAGCCAATTTCCCACTACGCCAACGTCCAGTCGCGCATTCTCAATGTTCTCTCCGCTTACTCCCCCGGTCGACAACGCTTCATGGTCCGAAGATATCATTTCACCAATTGACCCATGGGCCGATGCCTTTGCGAGTGCACTATCACCGACAACGACCGAGAGCGCACTTGGCCTACGTTTTGGGCCTGGCCCATCAACACTCAGCATCGTTCACGAAGCTGAAAACGTGGCGCCCCCTTTCGACGACCGATCAACCGGACCTAAACGTGCACGCGCCCGTCGCGACCGACACTCTGCACCTTCTCGCAACCCAAGCATCGCTGCCAACTCTACACGCTCCTCTCAGGGTTCTGTTTCAACCCACCACCGACGGGTGCAACGTAACGGCGCACTCGCTCGCCTCGAGGGCCGCGCCCAGCGCAGCGAGTGGATGAGCGACGAGGAGGACGGGGCGCCCGTCATGAAGATGAAGCCGTCTATTCCTCCCTCTGTCCGCAACCAGCTCGCCCCGGCTCGTGCGGAGGATCAAAGTTTCAGCTTTATTGATCTCACCGACGATATCGCCTCACTGGTCGCCCGACGAGACGCCCGCTCGTTCGTTGTTTGAATTTTTTCTGTTCGACATTATGGCCTCCACTCTACTTGTATCATCACTTCTCCTGGGCGAGAAGTATAAAAGACCGCTTCAACGGTTATGCATTTTATTTATTATTCCCAACTAGCTACTTGTTCGATTATTCGCTCCACCATCCTATATATTCGTTCTAACCTCGTTCCCTACGATACCAACTAGTTGCTTTTTGTACAATCTAGTATAACTCTTGCATCGTCTCTTTCTGTTTTCACCACGCATGTTCCTATCTTC
>WSLO01000038.1:16512-44929 GCA_019677385.1 Ceratobasidium sp. 392
TATGAGTATGCTGAATCATCTCTCACCGTTGGTGTCTTACTCATGTCCTTTGAGAATTACTTATAATAATTTGGCTCGGGCACAAAGCTGCGTTTGCCCACCACCCCCACTGTGGTTGAACGTAACAAGCGTACGTCGAACGACGGTTGCCACCTCTGTGGCGCCATGAGACCTCACCCTGTATCCACCAGGAGCGTGTGCTAACGGTGACTATATTCATTCACAGACTTCCAAAGGGAATTAGACTCGCACAATATGCCCGTATCTTACCTGATTACTGGTGCTAGCAAAGGACTTGGGGTGAGTAAACCAGCATGAGGTATGAAAAGCTACCAGAGGACCTAATCCTCATGTGCCACTCTATTCTTCGCAGCTGGAGTTTGTAGACCAATTGGTACGTCCAACATCTTCTCTTCACAAGTACCCCTGAGCTTTCTCACTATTCCATCACAGAGTGCAGCTCCGGATACCCTTGTGTTCGGACTTGTACGCAATCCGGACACGAGCGTCAAACTCCGCGATCTGCAAAGCCAACGCAAGAACATCCATATTGTCACGGCGGATGTTAGGAACTTGCAGGAGTTGAACGTAAGTAAGATTTTGCGTGGCCTCGATCACTTGAAGAACATCTTGAACACCCTTGGCTTCCCCCTATGTGCAAACTTACCAGGATGCCGTGAAGCAAGTGACAGCCGTGACGGGCGGCTCCTTGGACTGGCTCATCAATAACGCCGGCTTCATAGAGCCCAGCAACTTGTGAGTAGAACGCACGTTGTGACTGAAAATCGAGATTGAAGGGAGTCTTGCGATGTAGCTTTTTCTCATTTCCCGAATAGTAAGCAGAGCCTCGAATACATGCGTCCTAGCTTAACCGTCATTAGTCCGGCTGAAGCGTTGGCAAATGATATGCGAGCCGCGTACGACGTCAACGTTGTTGGTATGTCCGAACTCTCGTGCTATCGTGTGCTTTTAATCATATAATCTTTTGTGACGCAGGCGTGGTGCAGGTCATAAATGCATTCCTTCCGCTTCTCCGAGCTGGAAAAGCAAAAAAGGTGATTGCTTTAGGAAGTGGACTTGGAGACGACGAGTTTACGAGGTTAGCGTTATGCATGATATATGCAGGATCTTAGTTGATCTTGATTAGGCAATCTGGTTTTCCCATAAATGGACCGTACTCAGTTTCGAAGTACGCTCTCAATCTCACGATGCTGAAGTACTCGGAAGCCTTGAAGGACGAAGGATTTATTTTCCTCACAATTTCGCCGGGCGTGGTGAATACCTCCCAGGGAAGACCATGCAAGTTGTATCTATGTATGCGTCATCGCTCTGGTCGCTGACGCCGTTATTTCACAGCAACTGAGGAATCGCAGGCAGCCATTATAAAGATGTTCAGCCAATTCCGAAAGGTGTATCCAGAATGGACTGGACCAGTAGCCCCTGAAGTGTCCGTCGGACAAATGCTTGACGTTTTTAGTCAACTCAAGCCGGAGCACAGTGGCAATTTTTGTTCTCAGTTCGGGCCCACGTCTAGAAAATGGCTCTGATATATCGAAGCTTGTCTTGTGTAGTACAACTGTAGTCACTGAAATTAACGCAAGTGCATACCACCAAGGCGATTGGTGACCCCAATTACTCCAGCACCACCAGCGCCAGTCTTAACAGCGACATCCCAAATCACGAGCTGACCATCTTTACCAGTTGTACTAACTCGAGTAACATTACCCGGTGCTCCTTCGTATGCGCGCACGCTGGTAATTGTGTTCTGGTGCACGGTCAGGAGCTCGCCTCCGGCGCCTGAGGTTGAAGCAGCGCTTCCTGGGATGGGAGGAGGGCCAGTCGTTCCACGAGAGTCAGCGTTCTTGAAACGGTTGAATGCTTCGTTGTTTAGCCGGCCGACCGCGCCTGCGCTACGAGGTCCAGCTGGAGACTTGGCGGACGTGATATCATCGAGTGAGCCTTCGAGCACCCAGCCGGAGCCGTTGTCCGAGAACAGTGCAGGCTGACAATCGTGGCCGGCGGCGACTAATGCAGATTCAGATGTAAATGCGAGCGTTACATACGGCAACGTGGAGATGCGGATGGTCTGAGCGCCGATCTGAGGATTGACAAGCGTAATCGTGCTGTCGTGGCCTAGGATGCAGCCCAGTTTTAGACTTGATGAGAAGCCAGTCTATTTTCACTTACTTGCGAAGGCAAGAAGATCGCCCGAAGGCGAGAAGGCGACTGCATGCACCCAACCACCGCTGGGGGATCCGTACTCTCCGCAGACCGTGTTGAATGGAAGTTTTTCTCCCCACACAGTCGGAGCCGGCCTTCGAGAACTCAGTATTACACGAGTATGAACGGAAAGTATAGTAGCTCACTTCTTGTCAACATCTTTGATAAATGCAGAGAAGACACGGGCCTTCATATCGGCGCTTCCGGCGGCTAGAAGTACGTTGTTCGGGTGCCAATCAATAGCCAAGACAGTCGAGCTACAAGCCAAGTTAGTTTAAGAAAGACACAACTAAGTTAAGCATACCGAATGGGTTTCTTGAGCTGCTTCGCAACCCACCAGTTGTTCTCTTCGTCGAAAGAACAAACGGCGATTGCTCTGCACAACGTAAGTCAATGCCGAACCCGAACGGGAAGTACAAAATCAACATACCGTGCACCGCTTGCCACTGCAAACTTGTTTTCCTTCGGGCTCCAGCGCACATCGGTGGCTGCGCGGTTGATCCGCAGGAGGACCAAGGTAGGCTTCCATACGACATTGCCGGTTTGAGGGTCTTGCTTCTGCTCCCATACGTACGCGTTACGATCTTGAGAGCAGGTCACGATGCGGTTCGTGCTGGGCGCCCAGTCAATTGACGTGATCATCTTGTCGTGCTGTACATATTCGCGTTAAATGTGCTGCGGTAGTATTGGCAGGAGCCGTGTTGTACCTCAGACAACGTCTCGGTTGGTTTCCATTCTCCGCCGTTTTTCGAGAAGATTTGAACTTCGTTGCTGTTGAGCGATACGGCCACCTCTGTTTCATGTTTGTATTAGAGCGAGTAGGATATAAATGGCGTTATTAATATTCTCACGGGAGCGGTCTGGACTAAATGAATGGCAAGTCAATGGCACTTGTGCCAAGGGGTAGACTTCCGGACTAGACATTGCGGGATAGTGAGTTTAGTATTGAAGCTAAATTCGTCGAAGGACTTGCAGTCAACTTCGAAGTGTGGTGGAGGGGATCAAGAGAGCGCGGATATGTGGCTGTGTAGGCGCTAGAGAGGATCAGGCTGATAAGATTAGACATGAACAAGTTATGACCTGTTCAAAACCTTCATCTAGGCGAGGAAGCTGTTATTGTCACTACTCTTGAACTCGATCTGCCTGAGCGATGCTATCACGAATAAAACCTACTAAAACGCTTAGTATCTCCCTGGCATCCACTATCTTTCGTTCTTTCTCGTCCCCTTCGTTTGTTGCTCGGGCAAAAGCTGCGAAGCGTGAGCCAGATCTACCAAAGTGTAAACCTAAGGAAAGATTAAACCATAAATCTTGCAGCCCCCACGAGGAAGCCAACACACAAGGGAGGTGGGTTTAAAGTAAAGAAAGAAGAGTACGTGAGCAGTAGGAAGGCTACGGTATGTCACAGCAGTTATTTAGATTGATCCGCACTCAACATCCCCGAATAGACCTCTAATAAGCCAACCATACTACCCGCGTCCCAGCTCGCCGAGCATTACCTATTACAAAGTCCTCCGCGCGAGCTGACCTTACCTGAACTGGTGCCGGTGCGAACCTCTTGTTATCTATGCTCTAATAGTCTACATGACACCCTTGTAGGCAGTTGTTACTACCCGTGCTACCGGCACTGCAGTAACCTTACCCTCAAAGACGGGCTCAATTGTCGGAACATACGGGCTACCTCTTTCCGTAGAAAATGAGGTATGGTCCGAATCTTGAGATTCATTCGATATCTACTAATTTTAACTTAAGTTTCTATTGCTGTCTCAACCCACCACGGTCATTCGTGATGCTACACTACCAGTGATAGACATTCTAGATAAAGGAGTCAAGAACGGAACATCTACCAAAGATGCCCGAGTCGTACTTAGTGAGTTGATCCTTCCCTTCGTAATACAGCCCTTACCAGGTCGTTTTATTCCCTGCAGCTGGTGATTCAGGAGCGGGGAAGAGCCACTTACTTCTACAAGCGGCTAACTATGCCGCAGCGAATAAATGGATAGTCTTGTATGTCCCAAGAGGTACGCTTTTCATAGTAGTAGCATGAACGATTCACTAAAGGAGGGTGGCAGCAATAAGTTGGGTAGATTCAACAACACCATACGCATACGACGCCAGAACTCGGACCTTCCAACAACCCGAGCTCGCGCTGCAGACACTAGGTCAATTTGCTGAAGCAAACTCCCAAATCTTGAGGGATCCCGGAACCCAGATCGTGGCGGACATACAAAATGAACGGCTCGGAAACTTCCCCAAGGGAACTCCACTCTCGAAGCTTTTGGATGTAGGACTCAAGGATCAGTCCCTAGCCACCGAGATATTGGAAGTCACGCTGAAACTGCTAGGAGAACAAACCAAGTACGTCTGTAAACCGACAGCGTTAGCTACCTGCTGAGGAGTGCCCGAAGGTACCCTGTCCTAATTGCTGTCGACGACTTCCAAGCTCTCTTCTGCATGTCAAAGTATCGAGACCCACAGTATGAGCTTATCTTCTCACACCATTTCGCCCTTACTAGGATGATTCTGGAATACGCGTCCGGCAAGCGTGTTTTGGTGAGCCACTAAAACCGAGGCTGTATGCGCAAGCTTGATTGGCTCCCTGCTTAGGCAAAAGGTGCCGTTCTTGGAGCTAACTCGAGCGCGAATCCGAGATTCCTAGAACCACTTCCTTTGAAAGAGGCTTTGGGTGTCATTCCTTTGGGAACAGTCTCACCGTATGAGCGACGCAACAAGAATATTGTATCTTACGTGTCAGGACTGAAGGGGTTGCCCATTCCCTCAAAAATGCGTGTTGATGAGGCCGCATCCATGTTTGATGTTTGGATTCAAAATAACGCGCTTCATACTCGTAAGTCTCAAGACATGACTGTGCAAGTTTCTACTAATCACACGCATGCATTAGCCCCAAGCGATTCGTTGTTTTTGAGCAAATATGTCGAGGCGAGCGGAAACCCGCGAGATATAGTTAAAACAGGATTATTGGCGACTCTAGGAACCTCGTAGTTAGGATATACTTATCTTGTTCTTGCACCAGTGCCCTTGAACTTATTTCCATATCCACTAACTTTTGTGCCAGTTGCTCACAAGATCGGCGCTTGTGGAGTGTTTGCGGTTGGTTGGCATCCGAGAGTTGATAGAGCTCGAGTTGACCACCATAACCACCAATTAGAGCCCCAACTATCTGATGCGAATACTTACCTGGAACGTAGTGAGTCAACCCAAAAACATGTGGTTTAACCAACCAATTCAAAAATTACGGACATTTAGAATGGAATACGAACTTTATCCCAGTACCATCCGTGAGCTACAACACATCTTTTATCAAACATAAGCCACTCAACCACCAAGTTCTATAGATGGTATACCCTGAAAACATGTCAGGAGATGCTGAAGGAGCTTAAAGCCGATGTATTGTGCTTCCAAGGTATGGTTTATATTTCTCGCTCAGTCATATGCCAAACTTACTACCGATAGAGATGAAGATATCCCGCCAGCTCTTGACTACATCATTTGCCGTCCCCGAAGGATACGACGCCATTATGTCTTTCCCGACAAATAAAGGTGGCTACAGTGGCGTCGCGGTTTACACCAATTCTGCCAAAACGGTGCCTCTCAAGGCCGAGGAAGGCTTAGCAGGGGGACTACAATCGACAAGCAAGGTGGATTTGGATGAAAGTCAAAGGATATCGTCGACATATCCTGTTGCGGATAAAGTAGGTTTCAGTGCTCGCGCCTGACTTGTGCAATGCCTAACCCGAAGTCCGCAGTTGGAACTAATGCCAGATCCGTTAGTCGGTGTACCCGACGACCTTTCAGCCCTAGATAGCGAAGGTCGTGCTGTCGTAGTCGACTTTGGTCTATTCGTTCTCATAAACGTATATTGCCCCAACGAAGCCTCGGATGAGCGGCTGCCTTTCAAGTTCAACTTTCACAAAATGTTGGAAGAACGAGTTGCGATACTTCTATGGGAACGCCGAGAAGTAATCGTTGTAGGTGATATGAATGTAGTGGCAGCACCGGTCGATCACTGCGACGGCTCTCTAGAGTCGCAAAGGAACGAGTTTTGGGAGCGCCCCGTTCGGGCCTGGTATCGCCAGTGGCTTCATCCTGAAGGACCGATGGTTGATGTTGTGAGGAATACGTGGCCGGATCGCAAGGAGATGTTTACATGTGAGAGGATGACTTTTGGAATTCCAATTTCTAATATTAGTCGCAGGCTGGAACATGCGGACAAACGCTCGAGAGTCAAACTATGGCACCCGGATTGATTATATCCTGATCACCCAGGGCCTCCTGCCTTGGTTTAAACATGGCGATATTCAGCCCGATATACGTGGATCCGACCATTGCCCTGTGTTTATCGAGCTTTACGACGAAATCACACTGTCTGATGGCCAAGTCTTGCGGCTAGTAGATAAACTGAGCCAGCCTTTGGACGGAAACGGGAACCGAAGGGACCCTCCTCCGATTTCAACCAAGTTTTGGGACGAGTACTCTGGAAAACAGAAGCTACTCTCTAGCTTCTTTACCAAGAAACCTGCAGTCACTGCACCCAGCGGATCAGCTCTACCTGAAACAAATACACAACCGCCGGATATTCTGTCTTCCTCTGATCTCTCGAATAACACTCCTGAACCGGCGGTAGACCCAGAAATCATACTGCTAGCTTCTACGGTTACGGATCCGTCGCAGCGGCACGAGTCTGTTCCCGAAACATCCTCTCAATCCCCAGCACCACCTCAAAACCGGAAACGAAAAAGTGTCAATAATGTTGTTCAACCAACGGACTCTAAATCTAAAAAATCAAAGCAGAATTTGATTGCTAGCCAACGCAGCCAGCAGCCTAAACTCGCATCTTTCTTTGCTAGCACCTCCAAAGGACAGAAGGTTTCGACATGTCGGTCTAGCTCACCACCAATCGAACTCAGCGAAGATTCGGATGAAGGACAGACCAGACTTTCACCTGGCCCTGCTGACGACTCCATTCAGGTCTTGGAAATAGCTAGTGCGCTACCCTCTTCTCAAGCGGCTGATAGTGTGTCAAGTAAGACAGCGTGGTCTAAGCTGATGAAGCCCCTGGAACCCCCTCGGTGTACGGTGCACAACGTTCCAACAAAAGAATACACCGTAAGTAAAACCGGCCCCAATAAAGGCAAGAGGTTTTTCTTGTGCTCAATGTAAGCTAGAAAACTCTATTCGTTCGTGCCCTGCGTTGAACATTTTTCAGGCCTATGGGTCCAGGTTATGATTCCGGTAAATCTACCAGACTTAGAGAGGAGGTTAATCCTAGGTATCGTTGCAACTATTTCAAGTGGGCTAGCGACGCAAGGAAAGAAGCCCAGCGTGACTAGATTTCTAGAAATACTAGATCGCATATATGCATAACCGTGTTTCCGCTGTTCAAACTTTGCTAGTTGCTGTCTCCCTGCATCACGCTCGCTAGTTGCGCTGCAGACGATCTGTATAGTCTCATGTAATCTATGCCACATTTTATCAACGAGGCTGGTTAATTCTCTCTGCGTTCACCACTAAGACGCTTGATGATCATTGGATTAATGGCAGGTGGCTCAGGGAGCATCCTACGGACGTTCTGGTGAATAGCGCATACCATTGCCCAAGGTAGACTACTTACGGATTAGTGCGCTTTGATCCAAATATCGGTATCGCCCAAAAGTTTTTTGCGTTTTTGCTGATTCCCAGATCGTACACACGCTCATCCCAGCGAATGGGGAATGCAGCGTCATGGAAAGTCGCCGGCCCTTCTAGTGACTGTTGGGCGCGATGGCGCAAGCTTTCTATACTACCACTGAACTCCCTAGTGACATGTGAAGCACCAGGAGTAGTTGATGGCGAGGGCTTGCTCCCTGGTATCCAGAGGTAACGTGCTGATTCTTTAGCCTTGGTATGCACTTGGCTTTGTAACGCCTCGATCGTAGTCTGCCCTCTCAAAAGTCGAAATCCCATTTGTAGAGCAAGGACCTACAAAACGCAGTCAGACTCGCGCAAGTTTACCATTAGCCAAAGCCCACGTTCGGCTCACCATACAAAATCCAGCAAGAGACAAAGCCAGCACTAGCGTAATTGCTGCACTGAAGGTAGGCTTCATAAACGGCAAGCCGAACCGACAGCTTTGGGGATTGGATGGTTCGCCAATTTCTGCGACCCAATATCCGAGAACCGTTCCGAGCACCCAACGCCCTCCAGGACCACCGAAAACTACATATGAACCCCACCAATCCCACCAGAGCCAGGAGCACCATGGATCTGCCCGTGAGACTGTATACATCGAGTACGCCCCGTCTAGTATCGGATGGATTACAGGCAAAACCATAAACCATACGCCTACTGCAGTGACGGCCAAAAGCACTAGGAACGCCTTGGATTGTCGGACAGTCAAACAGCCGCCTACCTAAGTATTTGTGTGAGGAAAATGTCCGGTTATATGCATTCAGGCGTACCCAAGGGCACTAACACAGCAAAGTAGGGAGTTAGAGTCATCAAACATTTCATGTGGTGGCTGCTCACATGATGGTCCCACTCTAAACGACACGTTCGGCATACTGAGCAATGGTGCGTGCGAGGGGGCTTAATTCTCCCACCACAGCTCCCCCTATTGCATTCAGTCACAGCGCCATCTTCAGAGAAGCACTCATGGATGTATTGGCTCAGCCAGGCTTGCACAACGGTAGATTCGACCGTCGGTGGTACATCGTGATCCGCAGGCAGCGTCCACAGAAAGACTATCAAGGTAATAATGGACAGAATGATAACAACGCTGAGGAGAATATGAACAACTAGATTTTTGAATATGGTGAGTGCGTACTGGTCAAGACTGAAAATGACAACTCACCGGCATAGCGCGCTCGCTCGGTATGACAGGCAAGCCACCCTACTAGAAAGACAACGCCTAGTATTTGAGCAACACATCTGGAGCGCGTATGGCATCCTCACCTCCTATTTCGAAGGTAGACATGTACAATCCCCAACTTATAAATAAGAGACTTCAATATGTTCGTGGGACGAACACTCATCACACTCACAGGGAAAACCCCACTATTGCTGGAGGCAGAATCCAATCTATTATGAGAGAAAAAGGCACTCGATTGACTAGCATCGCACAAGCAGTATTTGTTGGCTCAGCTATAAATATCTGCCTGGTGTGGTCGTTGGAATGAACTGAGTGATTGTGCCAAAAGTGGAAATATATATATAAATGATTGTTATATTTGAAATCGACCCAGTATAAATGTCCTCAAGAAGAAATAGACTTAGAATATCAACGATGGCATCTCATCATAGTCGGAAGTATAAGAATCGCCATCATCGCTGTCATAAACGTCTTCCAAGGGGTAATCTGGGACCCAATGGCGGCCGAAGCCAGCACTGGCCATGAAAGCTTCCATTATGGCAGCAGTGGAAATCGACCTGGATGCAATCAACTTGGCTTTATGTCGTTCCATCATTGCGTCCACCCCATCCTTGAATACATGTGTGGTTCCATCGTCATTAAGGTGCTGATAAAAACAATCCTTCCCATAGGGGCAGAAGCGTTTATCTGGTGAACTGGAAGCAAAATATCTGTGGATCGTATGGTTTGAAATCCATTCGCCGAAAGACAATCGCTTGACTTACTTGCAGGCAATCTTCCCCAAAGCAGCCTTGTATCCCTCGACACACTTCTCTCGTTCGGGGGAGTCCTTGGGAGTAAAGCGACTGGATGGTGTAATGAACTTTGATGGGGCCCGGCACACGGGGCACGTCTTATTAGTGTTCGATATGACAACGTCAACATTTTGCCGCTTAGAGCATCGCCAATCCTTTATGCACTGAGGAAGACGGTCTAGCTATCTGGAGAAGTATTTAGAAAGAAAATTGACTTACGTTTAAACAGAAAACATGTGAGCATCCCGCTAAAGTACGCCTTAGTAAAATCCATACTAAACGCTTGGTCAAGGCTTACTGAGCAGGCCAAACTGCGTCGGCTCCTCGAAACATATAGAGCAGACCAGATCCTCGTTCTCTCCATCCTTCGTATGTTTATCGGTTGCTGGCGCTGAAGGGGGCGCCTTTGCTGAGGTTGGAGTGGTGTGGCGATACCAACACTTGTCTCCATGTCGGCAGTAACCTGAAATTAGTTAATAGTTAGAGGGGTATAGAAACGAATAATTCAAGTTCAACAAACCGTTATTATAGAACCGACAAGTCTGATTCATTTGTTGGGGACTTTGGCCCAGTGAGGAGCCGTGAGCGTACCGACAAGTGCTGCCAGCGCGACACCCACCAGGGGTCGAAAAGTATCGACATACCGGTCGTGGTGGCCTTGTAGTGGTGCTCATGGGATAAAACGAGAAATTGCGCTGGTGTCAGAGTATACTAATACGGTGGTGGTTGTAAGAAAGTCAAACGCCCCAGCCACCTTTCAGGGTCCATCACATGAAATAGGGTAAATAGTGAGACAAGACTAATTCGAGACAATTAAACTTAGGACCATCTCACGTAGGTTAATTGAGTAGAGTCGCAGCATGAGAAGGATTGTATTTTGTACGCAGTTTTATAGGGCACAGGGTTTTCTCGGATTGTGATTATCACTGTGGGCCATATCGTTTTCGCCCTCCGTGGACTTTCTTTTGCACATGCATTATATGCGTGTGTGAAAGTCTCAAATCCTGATAACAAGCAACATGGGGAACAAGAGACGTTGCTTGCAGAAGTATTCAGGCTGCCATTACACTAGTTTTACGCCTGTATGATATCACACATTCCCTTCAGTGTATGTATTTACAAGTCATCATGATGTATTCAAGACGCCATGAGGACCTATATTTCGGACGCTATGAGCTGCGAACAAGGTCATTTCAATATTAAGATACGAACCGCAGATGGAGTAAGACCAAGGTCCTTCAACGTTTGGTTGAAATCGGCTCGAGTGAAGGTTTTGCTGTGATCAAAGAGTGAGCGCCAAACGGGTATAAAATACAATGGAGCAGCACCCACCGAGGGAAAGTGGTCGCAAAGGTTACTGTTTGAGACGATATTGCCGGATTCTGTGATTCAACATAAAGGGCGACTTCATGCAATGCTAGACAAAATGTGGTCAGAGATGCATAGACTGCTTTAACTATATACCCACTGCTGTCACTTCCCATCGTTACCACTATAGGCGCACCTCCGGATGCCGGCCGGATCTGAAGCCTAGTGTTTTTAGCCTCGGAACTCTTAACTCCTGGGGTGGCTGCGCTAGCCGTAGTTGAACCGCCCACTCCAGCAACATCAGGTTGTTGATATTCACGCCCCTAATCTAAATTCAATATGTGCATTAGACATATAGATTACAATACATACCTCTCGCAATGCCTTCTCTTTTGCAGCTTTTTCAGCGCGAGCTTTTTTATCCGCCTCGATTTGTGCACGAATAGCGGCCTTGGCTTTGGCATCATCGATCTTGTCTAATACCAAAAAGTCAGGTCGAGCCTCCATGTTTAGCAAGTACGGTACCTTGCTTCCTCTGCCGTGCCTCCTTTTCGGCTTCTTTAATCTTCAACTGCTCTTTAATCTCGCCCATGTCCTGGCCACCCTTCCTCCGGATAGCCTCGTTTGCCTTTGCCTCTTTTGCCTCCTCAACAGCTTTGGCTGCGCGCTTCTCTTGCATGCGTGCACGCAGTTCTTGGAGTTTTTGTTTCTTCTCCTCTTCCGTAAGAGGTTTAATCTACCGTCCTGGTGAGAAAAAATCATGGCTGGGAAGATCCATCGTCGCACCTCCTCTGTCGATTCCTCAAATTGATCGTGGCCTGACTTTTCGGCATGGAAATTAGCTAGGGCAGTATCCCGGAATATCTTCCCGCATTGAGAACACTTGATAGACTAAAAGGATACCACCACCGATGAGAGACATCCAAGAAGTTTCTGGAGATCACTTACTTTGGCTACCCCTTCAGAAAGAGCGGCTGCTGAGGATGAAGCGTCTCCCGCTCCCCCAAATCGTGCTTCAAGCAATTCGAGATCTTCATCGTCCTCTCCCCCAGCGGCTGGCGCAGCAGGCTGAGCAGCCGCTACACTCCCTAGGTCTGGGACGGGCTTTCCGTCATTCTCGAGAATGTGATCCATTGCTGGCTGCAAACCAGCATTGTTCGTTGCTTTTAATGCCCCTGGGTGCGCAATGACGCATTGTGTCAACACGATGGGGCACAAACTTACAGTCAACACGATCAGCAGCAAATCCCATAGAAAGCAACTGGTCTCTATCTGAAGCCATAATGAAGTATACGAGTATATCACGCTACGGAATGAGAAGGTAATTTGAAGATGTGGCTAAGTACAAACGACGTAAGCGCTTCGGCTATTGTATATGACCGAATTTGAAATCTAGTGTGGGTCCAATACCGGGCCAGCTGTGTTGGCAAGCATGCTGTTGTGCGGTAACAATTAGCACCGGTCCCATCATAAGAATATCATTCCATTCACTCACTTAGCAGTGGCAGAATTGTCAGTTGGGGGTGATGCGCCTACGCCTATCATCACCTTTTGGGCAACGGAAGGAACGCCATCGGCCACCACAAAAATCCAACCAGGTCCAGGGGAATAAACTGAGAGCAATTCCAGCTGAGTAAAGTACACAATCGGGACAAGTCGTGGATTATAACTACCTGGCGCGCTTGGCGGGCCAACGATACTCAGAACGCGGCGGTCACCAGATAAACTTGAAACTAACTCTACTGCTTTCTGATCCATGTGAACAGAATGCGTAATGAATCCCAAGTCCATCAGCATCACTTTAGTTATGTTTGCTGACGAGGGCAGCTTCACGGATACGTTGAACGAGGCGCCGTAATTAACCATTGCAGGTAATCCGGTATATGTGGGCCGCGTAGCAGACATATAAGGCTGTATGCTATTATGTTTCAGTGTCGCCTGGCAAAGACGAAATGACTTACAGGATTGAGATACTCAACCCGGTATTCCGAGGCCCAAGGTCTGGTTTCCATGTCATCATTGGGATTCGAGCCCCCTATCATCACGGCTCCTGAAGGTAGAAGTGTGCTGTTTGAACAATGTGAGTAAACGTGGCTCAAGCCCTCGTCTTCTCACCCACGCAACGCTATGGTATAGGCGTCCGATGTTGCTTGTAGGCATGCCTTCGTTTGAGAACCTCTGGCCTAATGGTGCGGCTGGATCATAAAGTAGCGGCGTGAACGTTGGGTTGTCGGCGTTGGAGTCCCCAATGCGATACTGGAGGTTTCCATACCCTATGCAATTCAACGCATGGTGCTAAAATTCGTGGTCGAGAATAAGAGACATACCTGCAGTGCCGGTGCGACCTCCATTAACAATCAGGATTTTGCCGTTAGGCAGGATTATACCGTCGGGCATAACTATTAGCTCGGTGTTGAGTGGAGCCCTTCAAGAATCTGAACAAGTCACTTGCCTCTAGGTTCGGGCATGTACTCGACTTTCCAACCTCCAGCGATTCCAGCAGCATCAAGCACCATTCGAGAGCATTGAGCACTGGCATAATCATGATGCGCGTCCAAGTCCCCAGCTTGTATTTTATCACTGTCCCCAAGATTGTTATTGAAAAGTATAACTGGAAAGCAAAAACATACGATATATGCGAGCCGCCACATATTAAAACTTCTGGTGTATAGTTGTTTGCTGGCGTCAGTGGCAAAAGTACGCCTATGATGATAAAATGTCACTCAAGGCGCCTTGAAGCCTCAAAACTGACTACTTACCGGCAGCGTTCAGCGGGTAAACCACCCGTTGGCCGTTAGGGAAATTGGGTAGCCTTGATTCGACGTTATTTTCCCAATCCAATATCACTGAGTACGGGGAGTATTTGAGAAATATTGTTGGACACGTTGCCAAGCTACTTACTTGCTTGGTTATTCGCTGCAACAAACAACTTCTTGCTTGGCAAAGCACTTTTGAATAGTCAGCCCAATCCTTACTGAATTGTTTTAAGAGCTCACTATATATGAGGGAAAGTATTATGTGGGAGCGTATCTTTGAAAAATTGAGAAGGTATTTGAAGCCCTATGGATCCAGTTTAGTTCATGCCAATCAGTTTAACCTAAGGTCACGGACGAACCGTTGTACCCATTGATATTCCTTGCTGGAAAAAATTCATAGGTTGGGTTATTCACAGAGGCTAATGTTAATTTTAGTCCACACGCGTCTAGTATCTTTCAGAGCATACACACCGTCGTTGGTCCAACCAGATGTGACTTGCCCGCCAATAATAATAGCTGACCCGTCATGCAAACGAGCCGAAGATGGGTACCAGCGATCCGAAGTCAGGCGGATTCGCTAGAAGCAAGCTCTGGATCCCGACGGATTTGATGAGAGGCAACTATATGCGCACCGTAGGGTTTTCATAGATATTGCAATCCCCCTCCGCTCCGCACGGGTTGAACAGTCGGATGCCCTGTTGCCCATCCGATACCGGCTCTCCGCTTCGTTCTGTGTATGGATGTCCTCCAAAGTTCGCCACTGAATACTCAGTTAGTGATATGTATGTCCTTTTCCAATAGAGAACTTACGGGTTCCATTAGAAAGAAAGTTTCCCGAAGAGCAGAACGAGTGGGTAACAATATCCAATGGCCGCGCTGTGTTTGAGCGTAGATTCCATATAGCGCCCCAAGCCGGCTTGCCGTTTGCTTTGAGTAACGGGTTGTTTTCTTTTCGGTCAATTACGAGAACAGTGTCATTGGCGGTGACTGCAACGTGGGTCATGACGCTAAGGTGGGCCATATGAGAAGCTGAATCAAAGGATTATACAGCAAATTCACACTCCCGAGTTCCCCCCAGAAGTCAACGTCCAAGCGTTGGGTCCAGAAGGTGTGCCCGGAACCTGCGGTTTGTGGCATAAGTAGAAACCGAGCTTATAAGTTAGGATATTGACCTTAATATAGACCATCAACCTCCATCCACCACCACAATATTGAGACTCGTCTCCGGCGCAAACAGTTTTACAATCCGCGCCTTTGGTCGGAAGTGCCTGATTGATTGTGTTGCCGCAGTAACATTCGTTGCCGTTTTCAACTCCAGCTAAGCGGGATTAATCAAAAAGAAGATTACGACTAACAAAGGGAAAACTTGCCTAGCATGAAGTTTCGTTGGGCGCATGCCGCTATACAACTTGCTGGAGTCATACCGGAACTATCGCCGAAGCTATACCCACTAAGCACGCGTATTTCTTGATCTATCGTGCAAAAATTCTTTATCCATCCTGATGGCAAAGGGCTAGCGACGGTATTCTTAGTATAAAGTGTGATGCGATAGCCCGCGCCACACTTCTGTTGCGAATTTCCTATTCGAATGTCAATATGCCCATCTATTTGACCGGGAAGAACCACATCAGACATACCCGCGCAGGGCATGTTACAGTCCAAGGCAGCCACTTCAACACCTCCGCCATTTGCTGTAGAGATAGCGTTTGAGCAGTAGCATTCGGCACCATACTACAAAACATTATTAACCCAGTCAAATCGACTAGTACAAAAATGATATGACATACCTCAGCCCCTGCATACTGGAATCCGGTCTGGTCGCATAGGTCGATACACTGGTCTAGTGTCATGCTCTGCGAGGTTAAGGAATTTCCAACCAGTGCACGACCGGTGGATGCTTCAGTAATGCATTTAGGTACCGGAGACCAGCCTTTAGGTAATACTGGCACTCCAGGTTGAGCTTGTCCATTCGCATAGACCGAAAGTCTATTTCCAGCTCCACAAACCTGTGAGGGATCTCCTATGCATGGCATATTGCACTCGGTTTCAGGAGGAACAGAGCCGCCTCCAGTGGACGTCCCAGCAAAAGCGCTTCCGCAATAGCATTCATTAGCGTACTCGGCCCCTGCATACGCATATCCACGAGTTGCACAAGCCGAAACACACAAGTCTACGGTCATAGCAGAAGAGACGAAGGAATAACCTGGCTAACAAGTCAGAATCCGCCCGCACAATGAGAACAAGATCCACATACCAGTAAGCGTACGCCCAGAAGAGGGCTCGCGAATACACGATTTGTATGACCAGCCGGAAGGTAGAACGGGTGCCGCTCTCGTTTTAAACGGTGCATCAGCAGGCTGGTGGACATAAGCCCAGGTACATAGCGCCCAAGCCAGTGTTTGCACAAGAAAAAATGGCAGGAGCATGTCTGTTGTGCTCGACTCGTAGTTCGCTGAATAAGTGGTGATATATAATTCGTAGAAGTAGTAAGTAAAGTGCCTTGGGCTTCAGCACAAGGAGTGGGCGATGGGAAGAAGCAATCGGCTCGACATGCGAGCGAGCCCATATAAATACTCGATAGAGACCGGGAGTAGGGAATCGAGATTATGGGAGAGGAAATCCGAGCCGGCTTACTTCACGTTTAGTGGCGAGAAATCCGTCCACAGAGTATACGAAGCGTTCCTGAATCTTTTGAGGAGAGGATCAAGCGAAGAATGCGGCACGCAAGCTCGAAGTCAGACCGAAGATCATGAGGTCGGCTCAACAAATTTTGCAAGGTTCAGCATCGAGTCAAGCACGGCTCTCTACTATGACAAATGAACGCCGTTTGTCTGGGCAGGACGTACAGTGCCGAGCTCCAAACTCGTTCTGTAGCACATGTTTTCAGTTACAAGAACAGCAGACGACGTTGCCCTTTCCTTGCGCAGATTAATCGAGGCACCGAGCCCACTGCTTCGTTTGGAAGGTACCACCTAAGGGCATATATAACAAGATAGGATCTCGTTGAGGAACCATGTGCTGTACATTCACAGGTTATGAGCTTCGACATTGACGAGCAGATTGCCGAAGTCACAAGACAGAAATCTTTGAAAGCATGTACGAAATTTCTCCTGAGATATCCTGCCCACGGTGATTCTTGTGCCAGAACAGGGGAGACGAACGGACGTTGTTGGTGGTTGATAGGTTTGAGATTGGGAGCAACGTAAGCGCCGAAGTATTTCATAAATATGTTAGGCGCCGATGCCGTTCCTCTCTCTTGTTCGTCATGAATGTCGGCCGGCTGGCGACTAGTAGCTTAAGGAACCTTCGAAGTTGTCCACGTAAATTGAGAACTGCTCCTACACTATCTCTAAGACGACCGCTCTCATCATCACCTGGAAGGTTTTCCCCTCGTCAGGAGCACCATGCGCATCGACAAAACCCGCACTGGCCAAACAATGGCCGCCCGGTGCAGCCAAGCTTCACAGAGGAGCTTGTGGCGCCATCGTTAGTTGGACCTACTCTTGTAAGCTCTCCCGTACTCTCCACTCGACTTGTATTAATTGTATTCGGCAGTTTGCTGTCGGCCTCTCTGGGCTTGCGTATTATGCGGCCGGCACGGCCACCAACCGAGATACGCAATTTTGGGCCGAAAAGCTCGGCGCTGGGCAATGGTGGAGAGGACTTACAATCCCGGGGAGCTCCGAGCTCCAACGAGCTCGTTTGCTAGATCTTAAATATGTGAGTACATTAAGGGTAGTAGGCACACCTTGACCAACCGTGGCGCAGAGGCTTACAGAGACCCTTACTTCTCTACGAGACAATACGACCGTACTTCCGGTGACTATTCGCCAGTTCGTGAATCGAGGCGCTTATATCGTGGCCAACAATTGGCTGAGTGCGGGAGAAGGACGACGAACAACGATAATGATTACTTGTGAGTCAGATGGTACCATCGTATTCATCCAAGTATCATGAAACTGAATTCTTCGTCAGCCTTGTGTGCAACCATATTCGTAGCCTGGCAAATCCCAGTACTACGACCCCTGATGAGTCGTCATTTTTTACACGATCCACTCTCCAATCGATTTCACACTATGGCTACTAGTATATTCAGTCATTCAGCATTCATGCACTTGGCTTTTAACTCTTTGGCACTCATATCATTTGGTTCGTACACCGAACTGTTCGTAAGATGGACACTTGCTGATATTAGATTAGGGACCGCAATGAGTTCCGTGCTGAAGAAACAGCAGGCGACTGTAGCATCTGGCATGCCAGAATCTACTAGCACATACCATTTCCTCGCATTCTTCTTGAGCGGTATGATTTTTTCAACTCAGTCCGGCGAATGACTAACTTAGGCATTCATAGCCGGATTGTTCTCTTCCTACGTCTCACATATCGTTTCCACTCGCATACGTCTACCTATCCTTCTCCGAACGCTTCTCTCTTCCCCAGCGAAGGCTGACATTGCGCCAGCAGCTGCGGCCATGACAATCTCGCCGTCACTTGGCGCATCTGGGGCCATTTACGCTACAGTAACAGCATCCGCTCTCGCCTTTCCCGACGCAAACGTCTCCCTTATATTTCTTCCGTTCGTTTCCCTGCCGATCGGCGCTGGGGTCGGTGGAATGGTTTGTTTAGATATCTTGGGCATTATCCGTGGCTGGAGGTAAGTATAGAGAGTGTTTGTCACGTAGGGGAATAACTCACCTTTGCTATTAGGATGTTTGACCACTGGGCTCATTTGGGGGGTGCAGCCTTTGGAGTCACTTACTATAACTACGGTGCCGATTTTTGGGACTGGGTGAGGCGGCATACACCTGGTTCTCATCCTATACCTCTCGAGAGGGGACCACCGTCTTCGTACATTCGATGATAAATTATACTTCGTGTAGTTATCGCGCATACATACGCCCATCTCAATATCATTTACAGAGAATCATGAAGCTATGTGTTTGTGACGTGAAATCACGTGAACGCGTTCCCTGCTCAACTGCTCGGTTGACATCGTAGCCGCCTGGCCGGGCACCCCGCCTCCACACTCCTAGCTAGCCTCAGCTCGCAGCATTCTCACGTTCCCATACAGCAGCCACACAGCAGTCATATACTGCTCCACTATATAAGCACGCCCCTTTTCGATCGCCATGCCCCGTAGAATAGCCAAAATGAGTGCTAGGCTCAAGTCTGCTATGGGGGACGACCTGACGTTGAAGCCGGAGTCTGAGACGTAGGTAATATCATTACCAATCACATATCGAATATACTACTGATGCTAAGACTTGGTGACACAGAGCTCTACAGCAACTATTGGATCATAAACCGGCATATCCCCCACCAGGCAAGCCGATACGGTTTCCTCGTTCACGTCAAGCGGCAGTTTTGGTTGCTCTCTTTGTTGGCAGGTTGGGAGACATATATGTATTGCTTAGTAGGCGAGTTGAGGAACTCCCGAGAAATCTGCAAACTTACTCTTTCCAATAGACGTTCGATAGGTCTGAGGACATATGGAGGTGATACATCATTACCAGGAGGAAGGGTGGAACCAAACGACCGCTCAATCGAGGATACTGCAGTAAGTCAACAAGTAGGAGCAGATTAGCGATTTATTGATTCCATATAGCGGAGAGAAGCCAACGAAGAAGTGAATGTTCCAAGGCAGATACCTTGGATATTATAATAACACATTTCTAGATTGGACTTCCAATTGACAAACGGCGGATACCTCTGCTTTGTATATTGGAGCCATTTTGTAAGCATTTGGTTTCTTTATGAGTAGTTTCAGACCTAACTTCGTTGTGTAAAACCAGTGTCCGGAAACAACTTGATTGTCACACCGTAAGCCATTTATTTCTCCAATCGTGCTGAGCGACCACAGCTTGCCTTCGTTCAGTGTAGTCGTTCTCATCAAAGACCAATCCCTCAAACCAAAACTTAACGCTCCTGAAGTTGACCTACTGTTTACCCACCCACTCCGAGCGTGTCTCTACGAAGAACCACCCGCAGATCTGTTTCCTCTTGGATCCAACCCCCCTGCAGATGGGGCCATTCGATTAACTCACCCACTACACGCGTTGCCCCTTCCATCTAAGCAAGAGACTCAGGTTGATGGGGCGGAGCCTAAACCCTCCAAATCACAGCGGAAACAAGTCTTCTTCAAAAGGAGCAAGAGATTCTCGATAGAGGCGCACAAAGCAAAATCTTCGCCAGCGTATCCACCTCCGGAGCAGCCTGAGGTAGCACCATACCATTCGTATGTCGATGTTGCGTGGGGAACAGCAAAAGAACCAGTGCGCTTTCACCGGTTTTTAACAGGACGGGAAGAGCAGGGCGTAAAGCCAATTTTTGGACTTACAGCGTATGTATTAGTATTATATTATGTTAGTCGGCCAAGCTAAGTCTCACGTATAGGTCCATCCTGCTCCACGCAGCAATGGTCGCGTATCATCCTCAACAGCCGGATTTTGTAGTACAGGCACCAAACCAAAGGTCAACAGAACAGAGGTTCGATACAGCGATGCGAACAGTACCTGTTTTGCGAGACGCGGCTCGTGCCGAAAAATTGAAGGAATGGGGGCCTTGGGATGACGATGCAGCACTGCCTAAGAGCAAGTTATGACGAGATGCATGCGGTGATATCCTATGAACCACTATCCCAACGTATTTTCATTGTATTTCTTGACCAAAAGACAGCAATGTATACTAGCAACCAGCCTCAAAGCACAACGACTACGCTGCTCAGTGGCTGGAACTTAATCTGAGCTACGTTGTTACTGCCTTGGGTTATCACCGCACCATTCTGAAATAGAACGTTTGGCGTGCCGTACGGAGTATTGGTTGAGATCTGGGCTTGGACCGATGCGTTATTCAGATTGAGAGCAATGAGGAGAGTCTTTCCGCCGTTGGTCCAGGTGGTTGCGTCGATGCGTTGGGCGCCAGACACGGTTGGGTGACTAATGATGCTTTTGCCCCCGAGAACATACGGAGCAATACCCGGGAATGCTTTTGCTAATGGAGAGATACTTGGCCGCATGGTTGGATCCTCAGGGTGGTCATCCCATGGCATGATGCCTGTATTCGCCAATTAGCGCTGCGAATTCGCTGGGCAAGAAATCAAGGGCTCACCGAGGCTGCCATGGTTAATCGCTAGCAAACTCTGCAAAACTATTTCTTGCGCACTGGGTCTCCTCGGCCAGTAGCTAGAAACGCATGCATAAGATACGCATATATCCCAGTTTATAAATCTAAACCATACCTTTCCGGTCCGAACGCCTGTGGTACACCCCACACAGCCGTCTCTCTTCCTCTTCCTTCCCATACCAACCGTTGCCGGAACGTGTCAGTGCGTACGGAGATGTCTTCTAGTTTACCTTCGCAGTTGTCGCACCCACAGTCGCCCACCTCGGGCGTACAGGGTGTGTTCCAGACGGTGGACCAGGTTGCGTTGATTCCAATCGGGTAGGCATCTTGAAGAATAATTTGGCTATGCGCAGTGTATTCAGTGAAATGATAATCGGCGCAGTTGAGGACCTATGGAAACTGATAAGACGAGCTTAGTTTCAGTTTAAAATTTAAACACCTACAATCGCAACTGGCCGATAACCGTCGAGTTCATTGATGAGATCTGCAGCCTTTTGAGGTGCATCCAATGGGTCTCCCCAACCGTCTGGTCTATGCTGAATTCAGCACACGCCCTACGAACCAGGGCCAAAAAGTGGAGACTCACTCGTCGGTTGTATACCAAGCGAGTAGGTTCTTTCTTTTCTTGACAGCCTCGACTTGGGTGCGCACAGCCGTCAGATTTTGATAATTCCTACGCTCAAGCACTTCAGATATCAAGGTATACTAGCTTAGACCGAAGGGCTTACCAACGCATATCGTAAACTAGCCACAATCCCAGCGCTTCCATACGGTCTAATACCAGTTCCAGTGCCGTCGCATTATCAAACGATGGAATGGGGTGAACCATGTTGAACCTAGGGCCAATGAGTCCTCGAGATGTTTTCGTTGGGCTGAGAGTAGTGCCTACCCGTCCTGTTTGATTTGGTCCAGAACTGTCACGTTCTTATCCAAGTACCCTCCAAACGCTGTGTAAAACCCAAATGGCAATACCGGGCTCCTCTTCCCCTGTCCTGAAACCAGAGCACCTGTGTTGCCGTCCATCTGAATAACCCCACCAATTTCTTTTGGCACAGGAGGCAAATATTGCACTGCGCTACTGCTCTTGAACACCTTTCCACTCTTGGCAGACGTTGCGCTGCAAGTCAGATTATACGCATTCTTTCGAGGTGTGATCCCCGTCTTCGCCCAGTCAAATGCCGGGGTCTGATTGTTGGTACCAATAGAAAGAGAAACATTGGAAGCGACGGCGTGCCCATCGAGCTGAGCTGTGACGTAGAACAGTGAGCCGTCGGCAGAGGAAGAATATGCGGCGCCAGGTATGGTGTTTACGACAGAGGCGGAAAGAAGAACCGATCCTGCTGTGTCAAGACCAGAAACATATGGCCGAAGCGAGGGCCAGCATTCGAATCGAAGGAGGGGCGAGGGCGACGTAGAAGGAACTGGAAAATTGCCGCCAGGAGGTCGGGCGGGAAGGCCTGGCCTAAACGTCGAATTGCGTAAGGTAAACTTGAAGTCGAGATAGTCAGACACTACTTACTTGTAGTACTTTCCGCACCTAGGGAAGCGTTAGAATATAAAGTAAGTAGCAACACAATAGCTTACCAAGTGCTCTGCGCGCTCACGCCCGACACAAGTGTGGTAGAGGCGATGAGCCCAAGTACTACAGCAATCATCGTAGTCAACCTAGGTCAAGGATATCCAGTAGCCCCCCTCCTAGGCTTTTTATCTTCTCCCTCAGTCATGAGTAAATTACAGGCTCTTCCTCGAGTGCTTCTGTGCAGCCGTAGACGGATGAGAAGGCGAAGAGCGATGAACCATGTGCTAGCGCCATACAGTATATGTCACGACTCAGCCGCTAGTAGCAGCCGACAATTAGGTCCCACAGACATTCACGCCGTCAGCCAAGTTCAGCTGACTATACTGAGGATTATGGTTAAAACGAAGATAACCTGTGGATAGGCGCCATATCGCGTGAGCACGTGATAGCAGGCCCTCGAGTCTCGAGAAAGCCCGTTTTTCAAGTATAAGTAATTTCAATTTTCAGACACCTCTTGAGCACAGCTTTTGACACTACAACGCGGCGAGGTAACGGTAGAGTTCAGTTTCAAGAGGTATGTACAGATACCAACTAGATCAAAAGTCTAAGAGACTTCTTGGTGAGGGTACGCGCGGGCTATAAGATTTCCAGCCTAGGGCGGAAATTCAAAATGTTGAAACCTTAGGGCGATAGCAGGTTGATTAAAAGGCGGCACGTAGATTGTCACTATGCACGTCGTACAATAAACGATGCCGCGCATTGCCTGCAGTGCTGCCTGCAGTACATTCCTTGGTCATACTAGGACACTAAATTCAAAATACCACAGCGATGCTACTCAACGGCTGGAACTTGATCTGAAGTACTTTACCATCGCTCCGCGCTACCGTAGCTCCATTCTCAAACACGATATCCGGCTTGGTATACGAAGAGCCGACCGGAATCCGGGCTTGGACCGATGCATTGCTCAGGTTGAGGGCAATGAGAAGAGTCCTATCGCCATTGATCCAGGTGGTTGCATCGACGCGCTGTGCTCCTGATACGGTAGGGCGTACAATGGTACTCTTTCCTCCAAGAATGTAAGGAGTAATGGCTGGAATCGTTTTTGCGAGCGGAGAAATACCAGGACGCATGAGTGGATCCTGAGAACGATCGATCCATGGCATGATACCTATAATCGTTCAAAGTCACCAGTCAGCAAGTTATAGAATCATAAAACCATCACGTACCAAGGCTTCCATGATTGATTGCTAGCAATATTTCTAGCGCGAGTTCCTTCGAAGTCGGCCTTCTCCCCCAATAACTAAAAATTCCTCGCATCAGTCACGCATATATCCCGATTCAATTACCTCTATCGCACCTCTCTGGTCCAAATGCTTGAGGCGCGCTCCACACAGCCGCTTCCTTTGCTCTCCCCTGCCATACTAACCTCTGCCAGAATGCATCAACGCGCACAGCAATATCCTCCAGTCTACCTTGGCAGTTGTCACACCCACAGTCGCCCACTTCGGGCGTACAAGGCGTATTCCAGACGGTTGACCAGGTCGCGTTGACTCCGATCGGGTAGGTGTCGTGTACAATGATTTGAGAATGAGCGGTATATTCGGTAAAGTAGTAGTCGGCGCAGTTAAGGACCTAGCAAAACAGTTGAATTAAGTGCTGTCCAAACCCTAGCGAACAACGAACGTACCAGAGCAATGGGGTGGTACCCATCGATTTCGTTGATGAGGTCTGCTGCCTTCCGAGGTGCGTCCAATGCGTCTTCCTGACCATCCGGCCTGCCTTAGATTCAGTTCTTACTCTATGAATGCAGCCCCTGAACTCACTCGTCCGCCGTATACCAAGCGAGCAGATTTTTCCTCTTCTTGACTGCTTCAACCTCTGCACGTACGGCCGTGAGGTTCTTATACGACCTGCATTCAGTCAGATAATTTGGATAAACGAAAGAAATCGAAAGCAGCAGACTCACCATCGCATATCGTAAATCAACCACAAGCCCAGCTCCTCCATCCTGTCTAACACGAGCTCTAACGCCGTAGCGTTATCAAACGTTGGAACGGGGTGAACCATATTGAACCTTCAAACCCGTCAATTACTCCCATTATTACCCCAGAAGAACAAAAACCCACCCGTCCTTCTTGATCTCATCCAGAACCGTCACATTCTTTTCCAAATACCCTCCAAACGCTGTATAAAACCCAAACGGCAATACCGGGCCTCTCTTCTTGCCTTGTCCTGCAATCAGCCCGCCCGTACGTCCATCCGACTGAACCACTCCGCCAACGTTCTTGGGTACGGGCGGCAAGTAATGCACATTACTGCTGCTGTGAAAGACCTTCCCGCTCTTCACGGACGTTGCGCTACAACTCAAGTTGTACGCATCCCGTCGAGGTGTAATGCTAGCTTTTACAAAGTCAAACGCTGGGGTCTGGTTATCGGTGCCGATGGAGAGCGAGACCTTAGATGCAATAGTGTGTCCGTCAAGTTGGGCTGTGACGTGAAAGAGCGAACCGTCGACAGAAGGAGAGTACGCGACGCCAGGTGTAGTGCTCACAACGGAGGCCGAGAGAAGGACCGAGCCCATGGTATCGAAGCCAGAGACATACGGCCGGAGAGACGGCCAACATTCGAATCGAAGGAGAGGCGAGGGCGACGTAGGGGGAACCGGGAATTGTCCACCAGGATTTCGGGCGGGTTGACCTGGTCTGAATGTCAAAGACACGTTAAAAAAGCTCGCACTCGAGCTGGCAAAACCTACTCGTAGTATTTTCCACACCTGCATCCCAAACGGTCAAAAAGCCACATACAACAAGACGAGATAGGCGACAACTCACCAAGTTCCCCGTCCACTGACCGCTGGTACAACCTCCAATGGTTGTCCTTTCCACATCCCGACCATCACCCACCGAAACACAGCAGACGCGACGAACGCAAACACTATAGCAACCATCGCTGCCCGGCGACCTAGGACCGGGGGAGTAGGCCTCTCGCCAGCTGGCGCACTGCTGGACTTTTCATCCTCAAGCTCGGCCATTAATGTGTGAACTATGGCTAGTGTCTTCCTCCAGACCGAAGAGAAGGAGAAGAACAAGGGACCATGTGCTAGCGCTTGGCAATTTGTTCAGGTTCAACAGACTGGTCATGAGAGTCAGGTTCGGTCAAGCGTGGTTGAAACAAAAGTAAACGCTACATTCTCCTGTTTGAAGACACGTGCTAGGCAAAAACTAGTCGATCTATATCGTAACGCTCGTGTGTAATATTATAATACATAAAGAAATCCTGTTAAAAATGCATAATGCAAAGCCTGTTCTGTCCGCTGTTATTCTCAAGTGTGCACACAGGGGTATCTCTCCTACTCCCATTCATTCCACGCTCATTATGAAGGACTAGAATAGCATCGCACCAAGCATACCCACACCCACAGCCACGACCATCGATAGCCCGCCGCTTGTTCCTCCCACAGCCCCATTGGATGCTTTCCCAGTAGCAGTTACAGGGCTCGACCCAATGGTCGCGCTCGGCAAATCACCACCCAATCGGTTCTGCGCGAGCGCGTTCGAGCTCAAATTCGCAAACCCAACGCTCGGTGGGTTATACCGATACACCGAGTATACGTTCTTGAGGAAGGTGTCACCGACGATCCATTGCGGAGCAGACCCCGACAAGCTGAGCGAGAAAAAGGCACCGACGCAAAGGGTGCTCGACGCGCGCATGAGCAAAAAGTCGGCTGGGTCGATCGTCCAGGTACGGGATGAAAACGTCATCGTGATCGAGACCGCGGTGGAGCACGGGTAAAGGTAGTACCCCTGGAGATCGCCGCTGCCGGGCTGAGAGTTGGGGATTTGAGCAAAGATGGCCGCAATTGCGTCTGGAGGGCCACCGACGAGAGTTGTACCGGTGTCGATTGCAGCGTTGACGGCTCCGCTAAGGACGTTGGCGCCGTTGACAGCAAGACCGGTAAGGGGGATGAGCCAGTAGGATTCTTGGTTATTAGGAATGTCGACGTAATCGATATCGCCAGTGTACAAGTCGGGATTGGTGCCTCCCATCATAAATTCACCTCCAGGTTCCTGTGTGTCGGCTCCTTGGACGTTGATAAACCGGGTAAGGAAAAAGGACATGACCGGTTGGGTGAATTGGTTTCCTTTAGCGAGAGTCTCCCACATCGGAGTCGCACCCGAGGCGGCGATGGTGCTCCAGCCGAGACCCATGAGGCCAGAGATTGGATTAGCTAAAAGGCCAGAGGAGACCTGGTCCGCCAAGGCGAACGTTTGGTCGGTGACCTGGAAGCCAGCCATCTGAACCGCATCCCTGCCAAGCTCGCCCGCGGCTTGGCCTGATCCATATCGAATAGCAAACGTGGTAGTCAAGCTAGGCAAAAGAGCTTGGTATTGATGTGAATTCCTTTGTCCAAGTTGAAATTACATACTTTCGAAATGTACTGGATCCAGCGGCGTTAAAGGTAGGTACGTTACGGCAACCGGTGTAACAAGTTGACGATGCGAGCCAAAGGTCGGACGAGCCTTGGAGTCAGGTTAGCGAGTGTCAAGCGAGAAATTAAAGTACTCACCAGTGTCGAGAATAACGTTGAAAGCGACCGGAGGTGTGCCAACTGCTATAGAGCCATAATAGGAAGAATCTGTTCCTCTGTTCACCAAGTCGTTTACTCCGCTCGCACGTTTGCGCGAAGGGCCGTTTGACCACTTGTCATTTATCCAGTCTCCTTGGGACTTGGCCCAGGACAAGTCATGTTCACGTTTGGCAAGTTGTCGTCTCGTTAGGGGGATAGTGATAGGCTTGGCAGGCGCAGGATTAGGCGCGGCCGAGGCTGCAAGGGCTAGAAGAGGAACGAGCGGGGCAGTCCAGATCATTAGTCGAGTGGAGGTAGTAGGAGGCTTTGACCAGCAAAGGTGTACTTATACGAGACTGCAGCCAAGGAGTGACGATGTGGAAAACAAGCTGACCGACTGCGCAGGTCGGACCCCGGGTGTGCCTTACATCACGTGTGGGCCCTGCCTGGGTTAGCGCCGAACCCGGGCATCCGGGCACGGATTTGATTAACAGCTCCAGGACCTAATAATTAGTACAATTTGATTGCTGCACACTGATGAGCTCTGGGCTCTAAGCTCGTCTGTGTATACATATGCTATTGTCTACTGTGTAATAGACTCACGGCTGCAGCCGGTAGACGCATTTGGTGCCCCCAAGGGTGCCAGGGGGTTGTCCTTGGCATGTGGGAAACAACGTAATTGTAACAATTCGGTTTCACACCGAAGTCTTCACCGAGCCGAGATCACCTTTGAAGCCTTTACGGGAATAACCTTACCGTAAATAACGCTGTGTTGCGCGCAGCAACGAATCTTCTTATAGATTCTGGCTGTGTGTGTGTCGTCTACTAAATTTGTCTCGTAACTACTGGAATTTGACGAGAGCCGGGCTTACGTTGCCGGCTCGCCGCGGATTTCGCATTATGGGCAAGCGTCGCCATTTTTAGCGACCTCCACTCTGGTCCTACACCCGCCCCACTCTTCGGCCCCCTTGGCATTCTGGAACGGTGACGTAGAGTTATGTCCTCCGATGACATCGAAGACGCCACTGCACATGTCATCGACATACCTCATGTGCCTGGAGGGCTTGTTGTTTTACCGCCGGGATCTGTGCAGGTGACGGACGCAGATGAAGAGGCGAGTGAACTAATTAATGTCAAATTAGGTTATATCTCATCCTGTCTATCGTAGGTCTTCCTGCTCTACAGCCGATCATTTGAGAACAGGGATCAAGATGGCATTCAAGGGCTCGGTTCTGTCAACTCGCTCGCCAATACTCTCGCCCT
>WSLO01000039.1:0-42958 GCA_019677385.1 Ceratobasidium sp. 392
GGGGGGGACCCAAATCCCCCAAACCCCAAAATTTAGCTAAATTCAGCCAAATTCAGCTGAATAAAAAATGTGGGTTTTTCCTGACATACATATATGTTCATGGCGCACAATAAGTGTGCGCACAAGATATGGCACTTTTATGCCGTCATGTCACATTCCTGCGTTGCGATCCCTGCTTGCTTCAAGAGATGCGATTGAGTACTTCAGCCCTAGCGCAGTCATGATTTGCTTACCTGAGACAACAGATTCTCTATAGTCTCCATTTTCTCCAACATCTTCTTCATCGTCTCCTTGCGCTGTGTCATCTCAAATCATCTCGTGGCCGCGTCTGGGTTCACGATATCTCAGATGTTTGTAGCATAATGGACCCATTTGCTTGGCACAGTGCCTCTTGAGTCTGTACTAGGGGCGTAGATATGCGTACCAGGTTGTTCCCTAGTCGTTCAATATTATGGGCCATCCCCACCAAATGAGAATCTTTTTCTGTCAATTGAGCATGCTGCTCTGCAATTATCCGGTCTTTTTAAATTCTTGAGCTTTCTGGTTTACAATCTTGAGCTTGAAATCTAGTTCGGCAAGTGCTTGATCCTTCTGAAAAATTTGCTTGCGCATTGCGGTGATTTTCGCGTGGTTTTGCAAGTCAGGCCGAGACAGGCATTCTCCTTGTGTTCTGACTTTGGAGCTGAAAGAGGTTTTAACCACCCGGAGCTCATGATATCAATGTACTGACCTCAATCGCTCAAACTTCCAGTTCCCATGTGGTTTATGCTCATCCAATTCTTGTATATATAACTAAAACAAACACCTTTCAGAACGAGACTTCTTGCTTATCAATGCCAAAACAATATACTTTACCTCAATGTTCCATGCCTGGATAGTCAAGTCCCACTATGCGGTCATAAGTACCAGGGTATTTTATTCTTATCAGAAGCTTCTTCAGCCAGCTAAGCAAACAACATGTGCTGGTGAAGAGCTCATGAGTATGAGTTATTACCCTCAGATCCCTGAATTAACTCCCACGTTGTTGGGTGGTATCTGCAGTATAGCTGAGTATTAACATTGGTATATGCCATAGCAAGATACCATTCAGTGGCGCAATTCTGAAATTGGTAGCCTCAGCCTGAGCATTGAACAAACCACTTTATGATAGATTGGTTGGTAGCTTCGTTGAATTCATCGCCAAGACAAGACTTACACACCTGCTGGGCTTTGGTGCTATCTCCCCGCCACAACACATGGTCCCGTGATAAATCCTAAGACACAGGTCGCCTGCTTTATATATAAGTCTATATGTTCCCAGCTGAATTGAAACTATTTTGCTAAATGCTCTCGTTAAACAGCGACCCTAGCTGAGTGCGGTGGATGGTGGTGAGTACAGCACCTGTAGCTTGCCGCTGATATAATTTGATAGTGGGTCATAATATATCACAACATATGGGGGTCGGCAACCCACTATGAGGACCCTATCCAGACCACGTGGCTGACTAAGCACTTCTTTTGATGTTGAAAGCATTCCTACCACATCAGAAAAAACCCACATTTTTTATTCAGCTGAAGTTGGCTGAATTTAGCTGAGTAAAAATGTTTGGGGGATTTGGGTCCCCCCCCTTTTGTTCATCTGAATTTGTGGTAAATTTCAGCAAATTTGGATAAATTTATCGGTGGCTGTGCTGGGATGCCCTAGGCCCAGGTGCTAAATTCACTGAAATCACTAAATTTGGGGGGGTTTAGTAAATTTAGCTGAATTTAGCCCCTAGGGCCCTAAATCAAAATCTTGGTTTTTCCTGACGCATAAACTTTGCGCACTTGTAGTTAGCCAGCTCTCAAATTGCTCTCTACGATGTAGGATACCAACTATATTAATTCTATCAGCTATCAGGCCCGAGATCAAACACATATTGGCACTTCATCAGGGGAAAACATATACGCACAATCTTAAGCTTTGCACACTTTTCTCCAGCCTTGGCTTTTTTTAGCTGGTATTGTATGTGATTCAAATCTGTTTTGCTGCTTGGTGCAGCAGTTGGTTTTGAATTCGCTGCTGTGCTGCGTGTGGCGTCAAATGACGCATGGAGTCTATCTTGACTGCAAGACCTTGAATTTGTTGCTGAGAAGCTGAGTATTTGAGCTTTCTGTGCCACTGACCGAGTCTTTTTGGGACAACAAACGTAGCGAGGCATAAGAAGACGATTTGGATAGATGAATATGGAAGTGCAGACACAAGACTCATCAGCAAAATCATGAGGCCAGTCTATGCATGCTACCAATGCTACAGAAAGTTAGACTGTATACTGAAGCATACTGTAGTGCTACATTGTGCTACAGCTTGTCTTATAGGACCTGATAGCCTACTATAGCTGAACCATAGCTAAACTGTAGATCCATGACAAATGTGAACTTTCCTACCAACTTGAGAAATTAAGCTCTACAAAATGCTACAAAAGTCTACAAAAAGCTTGGTAGCACTATGTAGTACTACAGAATGCTACAGTATACAGTCTAACTTTCTGTAGCATGGGTAGCATGCATAGACCAGCCTTATATTTTTGCTGATGGACTGTGTGTTGCTCTGAGGCTTCTATGACGTAAGCAAAGCTGATTGGTGTATCTATGTATACCCAAGATTACAACCTACAGAGTACGGCTGGTAACTGATAAGCATTTCAACTTCATATTTGAGACCGATAAGCATCAACCAAGGCATTCTCCGTAGCAATCTTAGTTTGGTGGCCATTAAGTATCAGTTCTGAATTCAATTGGGCTCAATTTACATGATAACCGAATTCTGGCACGGACAATGCCTCATATATACACTTAAACAAGAAAATATACATTTTCTCCAATTATTGAAGTGTGGAATTCACCTGCAGGCGTGCAGAATGTTAGCACAAGATGTTACTTAGTAAGTGGCAGTGTTGTTTGGCCAAAGAAGCTGGAGATCTGATGCTTACGTTTACTATGGGGCTGCCGACCCCCATAACATATCGGCGCCACCGGGAACATTTAGTATAGTATGAACCAAAATTTGGTCATAGGGCGCCAAGTATCCCTTGACACCCCTCGTTGAATGTCATAGAATTTATCTCTTCGTACACATACCTTCGACTCCAGACTTTAATCGAACGCATACATTAATATGGTGAGATAATTTGCATAATACTATGCTATGTTATTAGGCTTGATATTTGGGCTCATGATCTGTTTCAAAGCTTGTCAAGACTTGAAGCGCTTTCTAAGTCAAGATCGAGTACTCGCCTCTGCGACCATTCGCTCAAGGCTCTCCAACCTCTCCTGTAGCTTCTCCTCCTTCTCCTTCCGCTGGCTCAGCTCGGTTTTTATGTGACTTTGGTCATCTTGAGCCTCAGTTTGTAATAAGTCGGTGCCTTTTGTAGCTAAAGTCTCGGTAGCTCGACGAAGTGTCTCTTGCGTTTGGACTAAAAGCGCAGATTGCCGGCCGAAATTGAGCTTGATCATACTAAGCTCCTCGCTCTGAGACGCGAGTTGTGCCTTCAGCTCTGCCAGTTGTTTATCCTTCTCAGCCACTTGATAGCTTTTCTCGTCTAGTTGAGCGCATTGCTCCTTGATTTTTTGGTCTCTCTCGGCGATTTGTTGGTTCTTCGATTGGATCTCTTTCGATAGCTTTTGCTCCTCTTCACCAGTATCGTCGCTAACCAAAATATATAGATACCTCCGCAACCCAATGCATAAATACCGACCTTAAGTGTTCAAATCTCCATCTTTTGTTTGCGAGCCATTGGCGTTGAGTATGTGTATGAATCTATCATAATATAAGGTACGTAGTAAGTTTCCAAGTTTAGGACTAAACTCACCGTATTACCATCATGCGCTTTACCCCAGTCGTCCAGATCAACCACACGATCACAGCCAGCCCGCTTGATTCTAGACAGAAGTTAGCTGTAAAAATAAATTCTCGTCGTCAGCTCACATATACATCCCACGATCCTCTGTCCCCTGATTGAGCTCCCATGTCGTCGGGTATGGTCCGCAAAAAACCTTGGCTGGTGGGTTTGTGTCGCTTGTTTCATAGACAGTTAGATACAAGCCGTTCAGGCAGTTCTTGATATGATAGCCCTCTCCGGAACGTTGAACAAACCACTGTAACACACAAGACAGTCAGTCCTCAAGCTACGTTGGCCAAGTGTGAACTTACTTGCTGATTTCGATCGTCGATTCTGTGCCAACAGACGACCTCCCATGGCTTGTCAACGTAATTTATGATACATGTGCCACTAGCAACGCTAACAATCCGATATGTTCCAGGCTGTACAGGTACCATTTGCTGGTGGTCAACGAACAAGCAAGACAGGTATCATATAGACCAATGCGGTAGTGGTGGTTGAAACGAATAAGCCATACGTATGTTGCCACCCGTCATAGCAGATCACAACAAACATCGCCACACAGCCCGACTCGCCACGGGCAAAAGTTAAGTGCATCCGGTTGATACCGCAGGGCGCGTAGTGTTGCGTAGCTGGGATATTTTACCCCATTTGCCTTGCGAGACTACTAGACTTTCTTGGCCCTCTATTTTCTGGTTGGTTTATGCTATGTACGGGTGTAGTCCGACTAATCGCCACCCGGTTCTCAGAGATTCCCACTCATTACATTGCGGAGACCATACATTGTTCTACGTTCTTCCTGTTGTTTGAAAGTACATCAAGATTTGACGCAGTTCTCCCTTCATGGCTGTAAATCCCAACTCTTGATACATTGTCTTCAACTTCAGACCCAAATCGGGCGCATACATGAAGGAAGCGGGCAGGAGTTCGTACGATATCACGTCATGTTGTTAGGTCTAACAGCTGGGCTCATCACCTGTTTTGAAGCTCTTCAATACTTGAAGCGTCACCCGATTCAATTATGTACTCGCCTCAGCAACCATTCGCTCAAGGGTCTCTAATCTCTCCTGTGATTCCTGCTCCCGCTCCTTTCGTTCAGTCGACTCGCTATCCGAATTTCCACGGTTGCTTGGAGCCTTGTTTCGTGGTAGCTCACTGCTTTGTGCATGTGATGAATTGCTAGCTTCAGGAAGCGCATCTTGTATCTGAGCCAGGAGTGCCAACTTTTGGTTTAAATCAAGCAAGGCCTTGGCGAGCTCTTCATCCCGAGATGCGAGTAGTGTCTTCAGCTGTGCCAGTTGAGCACTTTGTTCCTTGATTCGTCGGTCTTTCTCGCCGATTTGTCGGTTCTTCAATTTAATCTCTTTTAATAGCCTTTGTGCTGAATCCTCGCCTGTCTCGCTGCCGCTTGAAAATGTAAGGGTGTAGATCATACGGTGCTTTATACTAACCTTAGGCGATGAAATTTCCATCTTTTGCAAGCTACCCACTCGAGCTGAGGATACGTGTAGAGCTACCTGGGTGTAAGTTCTTGCTTGAAGGTTTAACGTAAATTTGAAACGTACCGCGCTAATGCGTATTGTGTTACAATAGTTATCAAGTCCAAGTCCGATAACACGATCGCAACCAGCCTGCTTAATTCTGAAAAAATGAACCTCTTAAGGTTTTAGCACCAAAGAATCTTTGACGTTGACTCACATATATAAGTTGTTCTCTCTGGCTCCCTGATTTAACTCCCATGTCGTTGGGTACCGCCCACAAAATACTTGAGCTGGCCCGATCGTGTCGTTCGTTTCGGAGACCGAAAGATATAAACCGCTTTTGCAGTTCTGAATCCGGTGGCCCTCTCCGGAGCGCTGAACATACCACTTTCACAAATGAAAAACAATTAGTATTCAAATCATTTCATCAAGCGTAGACACACATGTTGGCTATCACTGTCGGGCTCGCTCCAACAGGCGACATCCCAAGGCCGATCCGGGTAGGTGAAGACGGGTGCCCCACTGGCCAAACATGATATCTTGTACCTTCCTGGATTCATAGGCGCCATGTAGTTAGTGTCTACGTGTGAAAGAAATGCCTTCGACCGGCGCGGTGATGGTGGCTGTCACGTCGAATCAGCCACACGTGCACTACCAGCCATCAAGCAATGCCCAACAAAGGGTGCCACACGGCCGCAAAGAAGATAAATAAAACGATACAGTAGTAAGGCGTATACATATCTCCCAATACTACAAGTTCTTGAGATTATTCCCAGTCAATACAGGGTGTTTACGGCCCTAGTTTTCCACCGTGGTCTTACCCGCTAGACAAAAGGCCAAAATAAATAAATCAAATTGCTGCCATACGGTTGATCCCGGTTGAGTTAGCCGCCGGGCTCGGCTCTGGTTCGAACCTCGTTAATCTCCTGCTCATCATGTGCACCGACGCTCGTTTTGGTCATTTACGGGACCTCATCCAGGCCCGTGTAATTTTCTATCGAGGTTCCTGACGTTGACAAGCGACTATAAAATACTTCTATGCCAGTGGAAGAGATCTTGAGCTGGACGCGACCCGCTAATTTTCCCTTATCTCCGCAATGACTTCCCCGCGAAAACTTTTTCTCTGCGTCGATTGTGGTGGAACAAAGACTGCTGCTGTTATCGTTGATGGAAACTCGAATGTGGTTGGACGTGGTTCGGGCGGGCCTTCGAACTTTACGGACGTTGGGATGACTGCGTTTTTGCGGGCTGTCAAGGTTGCTGTTGAGGCTGCTCTGGCTGTGGTAAATGGAGCTAAGGTAACATTTCAAAAAACAATGAGTGTCAACAGTAACTGATCATCTCGATCCCATAGGTTCAGCTTCCAACATCTACACCTCTACTTTCCGCCGCCTGGTTCGGAATCTCAGGCTGCGATCGCCCCGCCGACGCTATCGCACTCCAGCAGCCTCTCTCCTCTCTTCTGTCCATCCCAGTTCCGAACCTCACGATCGCCAACGATACACATCTCCTCGCCTCGCCGCTTAGCTCGCACCCGTCGGCCAAGTCGGCTGTGGTCGTGATTGCCGGTACTGGCAGTAATTGCATGAGCTTTAAACGAAAGGAAGGTGCAAGCGCAGGACTTGTTGAGTTGGGTAGGAGCGGAGGGTGGGGATGGATCTTGGGAGACGAGGGGAGCGGGTTCTTTGTTGGACGGACGGCGGTTAGGTATCTTCTTACGCAGTGGGATCGGGCGTCGGTGGATGCTTTTCCGGAAGGCACGTCTTGTCCAATTTGTTTCCCCGTACGTCGCATACTAATCTCAATTACAGACACTCAAGATATCCAATCCGAGATTAGCCCTGTGACGAACAAACCTACTCTACGCGCCCGTATCTTCACGCACTTTGGAATCACAGCTCCGCCTGATCTCTTTAGCGTCGTCTACACTGCCGATCCTCCTCCCGTCCGTCCCTCCGAAGGAGTGAGCGCCAACGTTCCACTCGCCAGTCCTAACCCTGATGCATCAACGACACCAACGATCGATGTCGCTCCGGCCCCCACGAACGGCAATCCAAACATCTACCTTCTCGAGCGTAAACACCGTCTCACATCTCTCGCCCCTCTCGTGTTCTCGAGCGCATTCGACGATAACGACCCAGATGCTCTCAAAGTTCTCCGAACATCGGCCCGTTCTCTCGCCGATCACATCCATTCCCTCATGATCTCTCCCAACCCCGGGCTGGGACGCATCTCACCCAAAGCTGTTCGTCCTGAGGAGACTGTTCTCTGTTTTGGAGGGTCCTTGGTCGGGATTAAGCAGTACCGAGCTTTAATAGTTGATGAACTTGGACGAATTCGGCAGGGGCTGGGTGTTGGGGAAGGAGTGGCTCAGGAGATGAAGGATGAGGGAAGGGGTGTAGTCGCTGGCGTGGAGTTTGTTGGGGATGCGGCTGTTAGTGGGGCTATAGGTCTTGCGAATGGGTATTCTGGGTAGATGCGTGGTGGATTTTTGTGTAGCATAGTTTGGAGGAAATGGTGAAGATCTATTGTACATCTTTATTATTTCATTGTTCATCGACAAATGGAGCCCACTCGGCTGCCACGCACTGTTGTTGGAGTAGAATGCAGTCGAAATAGACTTTAACTTGATTTATATTATTCACCTTTTCCCCGTATTGGGTGGTACCCGGTTGGGATAATGTAGTTGAAGGAGATGACAAACGCACGCCAAACGCAGATATGAGGTCGAAAGACTCCTAAAACATTCACGAGAGCGAGGAGACAGCGCAGGACAGTCATCGAATCCTTGGTGCGATGGAGCTATAAAGGACCAGTTTGCCGCGGTTCGGCGCTTATAGCCGTGCCGGTCTTACGCCACCATCGACTCTCGAGTCACCGACCAGCCTGACTCGGTTATGGGATGCGCTGAAATCGACCACATCTTCTCGCCACGAGACTAAAAACGCATGAAAATCTGCTGCTGTTTTTTTTTTTCAAGTCCTATGCTATAGATTCTGCGAAACCTGGGCACCTTTGCGAGCTAAAACGAAGAGCATATTGTGACTTTCGAACTTCTCAGTACCACTTGGCTCAGTTTGGGTCGTCAGTTTGGGGCTAAGCTTTTTTCTTCACTCGGTGCAGCATTCATACGGGTTCTTCGTCCCTTGAGCATTGCAACTCGGTAATGAGAAACACTAGGCTCCGGTCATCCGGTGGCTCTAATTGTATATGTCATGCTGAAACAAGCTCGTATTAAGTCTTCCAACTCTAGCGTGGCAACTCTTGAGATGTCTTCTTGGAATGTTCTTCACCAACACCAGCTGGCCTAGAACTCGATCGCGACCCCAGGAACAACGCCAGGGGCAGAGATTGCCTCATCTATCCGTGCTTAGGGGGCAAATGGCGAGCTTCGACGTCCTCCGAGTAAATCCGCTCTAGATCAAAGTATCTTCGTCTTCGCCAAGTTGCTTGTGCCACTAATCTCGACATATTCTTAGCGTGGCTTGGGTCACGTGGCTAAATTCTCGCTCTTAGTTATCGCTTGCGCCATACTCGCATCGAATTGCATAGTCATCGTATCTTCGGTCGTTCTTTCAAGCACGCCAACGCTCGGGACATTTAATCAAACGGTGAGACAACGTATTCAAAATTAGGTGTTTTCCAAGGACTAATCATTCTAACTGGGGGTGGTGCAAGCGTGGGTAGTGAGCACACCATCCCGTGCCAGCCAGACTGAGAATGTCGTCAATTAGCCGATCCTCTCCTGGTGCCTGTGTGGAGGTCGTACCAGGTGGTGCATGACTTTAAGAGTCCTCGAGGATCGAAGAACCCCATTGTCATTCCCTCGTTGTCCACTGCCTGCCCAGGCTCGCCCTTCATTCCAGTCGAGCGTCCACTATGGCACACCAAGCTACTCCGGCATCTGCATCGAACACCAGTCTGGATGTCAAAGATTATAGTAGTCTTGACAAGAAGGACACGACTCCTCATGAAGCGGGCGGTGAAGTGCCAGGCACCATGAGCAGTACCTTCATTGGTGAACACATATACGAAGATCGAAAATTGGGGAAATACTTCGTGCCAATCCCAGAATACGAGGGTTTGCATCGGTAAGTCCTCTGAGCCTGTAAGCTGAGTCATCTGGTCTCTAAATAAGTGATATGCTTCCGTTTTTTCGATGTAGGTTTGATCCCAAAGCGACGTGGACGGAAGCCGAAGAACGGGCTATAGTCCGTAAAATCGATCTGAGAATTATGATATGGTGCTGCGTTATGTTCTTTGCACTCCAGTTAGACCGAGGTGTGCCACCGCATTCATTCCGTGCCTTCGCCTGACGATCTGATATCCGGTTCCATAGGAAATATTTCTGCTGCCTTGTCGGATAACATGCTTAAAGATCTGAAACTAAATACGAATGACTATAACAACGGGCAAATGGTATGTCCATGTCTTTATCCGGTGTCAGCCTCGCACTCACAAGTTTTGATCAGATTTTTTACCTTTCATTTATGTCCGCCGAGCTCCCCTCTCAGTTGGTCTCGAAGCGCCTTGGGCCGGACGTTTGGCTTCCGATTCAGCTGTGCGTGCCTTTAGCTAACCTGCGATGCGTCAACCTCTAACCTCGATGGAATACAGCATCGCATGGTCCATTGTGGCGATGTCTCAATGTAAGCTCAACAGCCGCGGCAGTTTCTTTGCCACACGCTGTTTACTTGGGCTTCTGGAGGGCGGCTTCATTCCCGGTTCGTTTATAGCCAAGCTTATAGAAATAACGAAGAAACAGCTTACGCGAAACATTCATAGACATGGTACTCTTCCTATCGTACTTTTATAAAGGCGCCGAGCTTCCAGTTCGGCTTTCCTTTTTCTGGGTGTCTCTAACCTTGACGAATATCTCCGGCGCTTTGCTCGGATATGGGATCCTTCGTATGCGGTACATATTATTTCGTGCTTGTTTCTGCTTGCCTCAATCTGATGATCTCGTGTCTAGCGGGATTCATGGATGGGAAGGCTGGCGTTACCTCTTCTTGATTGAAGGTGCAATGACGGCGGCGATTGGTGTTTTCTCGTTCTTCTGGCTACCAGCAAGCCCCACACAAACCAAGGGCATTCTACGAGGAAAGAACGGTTGGTTCTCGGAACGCGAAGAGGTCATCATGGTCAACCGTGTTTTGAGGTACGAAAGGTACATCCCGGTTTGTAGCATTCTGACTGATGACCACTTTAGAGACGATCCATCGAAAGGAGACATGCATAACCGGCAAGCGCTTCGTTTTTCAGACTTTTGGGCGTCCATCACAGATTACGATAACTGGGGGCTGTACTTGATTGGACTTTGCGCATATATCCCAGCGTTCGTCCACCTTATCTTCACGTTATACCAGCCCGTTTTAATACTCTCGCCACAGAGCACCGCCAACTGCGTACCTCACCTTGACGTTGAGAAGTCTCGGATTTGGGACTCTCAACACCAATCTACTCACTATTCCATCAAGTGTCCTGTTTATCATCAACAATCTACTACTTGCTCAAGTGAGTTTCTTCAATGACCAAAATTCATCGATGAGCTGATTAACGTCGGCTATGTATCTCAGCTCAGCCGCGTTACCAAAGAGCGCTCGATTGTTAGTAGTCTCGGCAGTCTCTGGATGTTTCCTCTGCTCGTTACGCTTGGTGTGCTTCCCGATAGCACCAACCCGTGGGTTCGGTATGCGCTTGTGACCCTTCTACTAGGATATCCCTACGCACATCCTATTCTGGTTGGATGGAACAGCCAGAACTCGAACACCGTGCGAACCCGGACCGTGAATCTCAGTTCATGTCTTTATATTGAATTGAACTTATTTCCATTTCTGAATTAGGTCTCGGCCGCTCTTTACAATATCTGTGTGCAAGCGGGTAACATTATCGCGACTCATATCTACAACGAAGGAGACAAACCTTTCTATCAGTTAGTAAATTTTGTTCTCGACCAGCGTCTAGCCATCTGATTGCTCTACTACTCCAGCAAAGGCAACAAAGTCTTGGCTGGCATCGCCATTTGGAACGTTGTTCTCTTCTTCCTCGTCAAACTTTACTATATCCAACGGAACAAGTGGAAGGCTGCTCGCTGGAATGCGATGACGACTGACGAAAAAGCTCACTACCTCGAGACTACCACAGATAAGGGAAACAAGCGCTTAGGTACGTGGTCCAAACGAGCAACCTACTACTGTATGCTAATGGTGGACTCTGGTGAACAGATTTTGTATTTGTTCATTAAGTTATGAGATGTATATGATGACTTGAATATGAAACATAGTGGATGTATATCATACGTAGCCTCGGTGCTAATGCCTACTAAATATCAATCACTCTCGGAGTTGCCGTCTCGGGTTCACCTCGCCATGAATCAAACGCATTTATGTTAAACAAACCTCGTCTAAAGCCTCTCCAGCAATGTCACTGTCTCCTTCCCCTGGGCCATTTCACATAATACTACAATGAGCGCTCAAGCCCTAAAGCAAGCGAATCTCTCCCATATACTTGCTGGAATAGGCGGGGTGAAGGATCTGAATGGTTGAGCTCGTTGTCCAAGCCTGTCTAAGACACAGACTCTCGGTGTAGCGGGCCGGTAGTAGTTTTATGGGATTTGAGCGCTGAGAACTTTACGCTATTTCAATTATGACCGGGATCTTGTCTATTTATTTAAAACGTACGTTTTCTCATAGCTGTATGCAGAATGTTTCGGCCAGAAAGGATACTTGGCGCTAGATGGGGCTGTAAAGAACCAGGCTGCTGCGGTTCGGCGCTTGCGGTCTGCCACCAACTTGCCTGACTCGACCGCTGAGCCGCACTGCTCAACACAACCATACCCTTCGACCATGGAAGACAATTCATTAATATACTCTTACAGACCTGATACCCCGCATCCTTGCGAATGTAACCCGTGGGGTTCGGATGAAATGCTGGATATTGCACTCGAGTCCCTTCAACGACGTCTAGCTTGGCTTCTGATAACCTGTCGCAAGTCTTTTCACGCCCCAATACTTCTATTTTCGCTTGTCGTGATATTTTAGCCTTGCTTCTTTGTTCTCATGGGTTAACGCCGATACACAACACAAGACTCGAAGGACTCGGTATCAGCCACCCGTTTTTTGCTCGTGTCTAGTCTGCTGCATGCGTCATGGTGGAACAAGTTCTTATGACCCCTGCCGGACGTGGTGCTAGAAGACCCAGAAGAACCTCTTGGAACTCCCTCTCCACTATGGTTTCTTCTTGTTTCGAATATGTTCGGGCTCATATTGCCCTTAAAATCGGATGTGCCTGCGAACCGGATGACGAGCTTGTCGTTCTCCGAGTAACTCCGCTGTAATCAAAGTATATTTGTCTTCGTCGAGCGGATCATGCAATGGTTGCACCAATTGCAGCTCATCCTTCGCGTACCGCTGATTACGTGGTTGTCTTCTGGCTCTTAGTGATCGCTCGCGCCATCTACGCATCGAATTGCATGCTCATCGTATCTTCGGACTTGGTTTCGGTTAGTCCAAGAATCGGGAACGGTTGTCATGAAATGACATATAACATACTCAAGATTAGCCATTGCCGACAAAAGGAACCACGCTTGGCGGGGTGGTGCAAGCGTGGGAATCGAGCACACCATCCCATGTCGGCCAAACTGGGGACGTTTTCGATTATCCTTTTCGCTTGGTGCTTATACACAGGACTAATCAGGCGGCACACCGTATTCAGAGCTCGGAAATTCGTCAGTTAGCCGACCGCCTGGTGCCTAGGCACAAGGTGTAAGAGGTGGTACATGGCCTTAAGAGCTCTGAGGTTCGAAGACTTCCCTTGTCACTCCTTCGTCGTCTTGCACCCATCAGCGCTCAGACCTGACCTTGGTTTCAGTCGGGTTTCGAATATGTCGCGACGAACTACTCCAATCACTACGTCGAACACCAGCTTAGATGGAAAGGACTATCCGTCCGACAAGAAAGAATCTCCTCCATATGAAGCTGGTGGTGAGGTACCGGGTACAGTGAGCGGTGCCTTCGATGGCGAACATATATACGAGGACCAGAAACTTGGAAAATATTTTGTACCAATTGCGGGCTATGAGGGTGCACATCGGTAAGTTCTCTTTGTGTGCTGAAACTCTTAGTTGCTAAACTAAAGGTATACGTTTCTTAGGTTTGATCCCAAGGCGACGTGGACAGATACCGAAGAACGGGCTATAGTGCGCAAGATTGACCTCAGAATCACGATATGGTGTTGTGTCATGTTCTTTGCACTACAACTAGATCGAGGTATGCCTGATCAAACGATCATGGGTTTTGGATGATGGTTCAACGTTCGGACTTGCAGGAAACATTGCGTCTGCTCTATCGGATAACATGCTCGATGACTTAAAGTTGACCACAGATGACTTCAATAATGGGCAAACGGTTTGTCTGTTTTTTGGACACGATCGTGAGCTCATGCTAATATACTTAAACAGATTTTCTATCTATCGTTCATGTGTGCCGAGCTCCCATCACAGTTAATTTCGAAGCGTCTGGGGCCCGATGTTTGGATTCCGATTCAGCTGTACGTGTGTTAGAAAGATCTTATCCGCGCTGTACGGCTGACCGCTATAAATATAGCATGTTATGGTCACTTGTTGCCATGACGCAATGTAAACTCAGCGGCAGGGGTACCTTCTTTGCTACGCGTTGCTTGCTCGGAGTCCTTGAGGGAGGTTTCATCCCAGGTTCGTTTATAGCCGAACTTTTGAAGATAACAAAGAAGTCGCTTATGCAATGCTTTAACAGATATTGTGCTTTTCTTATCATACTTCTACAAAGGCGCTGAGCTTCCAATTCGGCTCGCATTCTTCTGGGTTTCTCTTACTGTGGCAGATGTCTCTGGTGCTTTGCTTGGATATGGTATCCTCCAAATGCGGTACGCGCGTGCTCAGCCTTTGCCTTACGTATATTGATGTAATTGTTTTTAGTGGAATTCATGGATGGGAAGGCTGGCGCTACTTGTTCCTGATTGAGGGTGCTGTTACAGCATCGATTGGTGTTTTCTCGTTCTTCTGGCTTCCAGCGAGCCCCACGCAAACAAAAGGCAACTTGCGAGGAAAAGATGGTTGGTTCTCTGAGCGCGAAGAAATCATCATGGTTAATCGTGTGTTGAGGTGCGCAGACATTGTTTCCGTTCAAGTTCAAGTCAATATAAATCACTATAACCTTTCAGAGATGATCCTACCAAGGGCGATATGCACAATAGGCAGGGGCTCGGCTTGAAAGAACTCTGGGCATCTATCACAGATTATGACAACTGGGGGCTGTATCTCCTTGGACTTTCTGCATACATTCCCCCGTACGTTCTGCACTTATATCGCACTAGTTTGACAGATATTGACGCATTGGTTGCAGCACGCCTCCACTCACGTATCTGACCTTGACGTTGAGAAGTCTTGGATTTAGCACACTCAATTCTAACCTACTTACGATTCCATCAAGCGTGCTCTTCATCATCAACAACCTACTTCTTGTTACGGTTGGTATTTTCCGATCCATCAAGCCTACCGAAAACATGATTAATGCTCCCTTCTCACTCTAGCTCAGTCGCGTCGTCAACGAACGCTCTTTTGTCTGCAGCATCGGCAGCATTTGGATGCTTCCTCTGCTCGTTGCACTCGCTGTGCTTCCCGATGATACTAATGCGTGGATTCGGTACACAATCGTGACGCTCCTAATCGCTTATCCCTACGCACATCCTATCTTGGTTGCATGGAACAGCCAAAACTCCGGCACTGTACGAACCCGTACTGTGAGTATCATGTTTCTGCTATTTTGGCTTAATTTATTCATTTCTATCACAGGTCTCTGCTGCGCTATACAACATCTTCGTACAAGCTGGTAGTGTCATCTCAACTCGTATTTACAATGAATCAGATAGGCCTTTCTATCAGTTAGTCTGTGTTTATTTCGAACCCATTCTCGGCTAATCAACCGTTTGACAACCACAGCAAAGGCAACAAAGTCCTGATCGGTATTTGCGTTTGGAATACTATCCTCTTCTGGTTGGTCAAGTTCTACTACATCCAACGCAACAAGTGGAAGGCCGCTCGTTGGAATGCAATGACTACCGACGAAAAGGCTCACTACCTTGAGACTACTACTGATAAGGGAAACAAGCGATTAGGTGTGTCATTTAGGCGAACAACCTATGGTTATATGCTAACATAAGCACTTCGCGCCCAGATTTCGTGTTCGTCCACTAAATTAGTTCTATTTAGGAGCGTGTAGAGCCAAACAAAAAGCATAACAGATGTGTATTATACATATCTCAAGTGCCTATATGTACAATACATTGTTTAATCCTCGTGCCGTTTCGTCAGGAGTATGATCATCAAACCACTAATCAAGTGCAAGTCGTATAAATACCATGAGATCCGCTAGCAATCTATCAATGTCCCTCCCCAAGAACGATCCCCTCTACAGCCCTAACCAGAACACATGTCCTCCACATATTCGTCAGTCCACTCCAGCTCCAAAGCTGCATCCGCAAACGAAGCCTCTTCCACGTCGCAGAGATCGTATCCGGCCCATCTCGTAATCCTAACGGTATATCCCGAAACGGATTTCAACACCTCCCCAGCACGCACAACGGGAGGTAGAATATGGAAAACTTCGAGCCTCCGACATGCGTGCGCGACCATCCACCCAGCAACAGTCTGGACTCCATCTGTCTCCTCGACATGCACTGGCATCAAAGTATACAGTTGCTGAGGGGGCTGGACTCGTCGGATTTCGTGTCGTTTGCGGCTGCTGGGTGCGATTTGAGGGTTGGGGTCGACTTGAGGTGGGGGCAATGGATCGGAATGGTCAAGAACATTGTTAAGGTCTGGGACGCGAACTGCGACAGTGATGAGACGGTGGAATTGCCCCAGAGAGTGTGCGAGTTCTTCCTAGAAACCAAAAAGATTAGAAAAATATAACGCAAAAAGGCTAGGAACTCACATATGAGTGTGCCAAGAGTTTGGGCCACCTGAATCGTAATGATTCAAGGCCTGGGCACGCGTTAACAGTCGCTTTGAGCAGTTCAACATCCAGGTCCAGTGGAATCGAATCCAAGTGTAATGTGCGCATCCCTCGGTGCACCGATAACCCCTTCAGCATTCTCAATGCCGCCGGCTTCGAAACACCGTGGTGCCCAAAGCCAAGCCAGCTTCCTCCAATTACCCGGACGTCCCTAAGTGAACGTCGAAGGGCATGTTCATCGACTATCTCTAACACGTTTGAGAACGTTCCCGAAAACAGACGCAGCGATGCGAGGGAGTGCCGTGGTATTCCCAGTACTGCAAGCCCGACAGATTGAGTCCCTCTGATATCTAAGCGTAAAGCACGAATCCCAATATGTCGTGTGAAAAATCCAGCGAGAATAGGCTCGGGGACATGGAAGCCCGAAAGAGAGACGCGAGTAAGACGGGACCAGCGGTAAGGTGCACCGATGAGTGTGTCGGCAATGGAACCATAGGCGGGAATTCGAACATCAAGAGAGATGAGGTCAGGGGAGGCGCCAACAATAGAAGTAACGATTTGGATGATAACGCGTGCGGCTGCAATATGTTCTAAGTATCACAATGGTGGCTCGACAAGTCCAACACGTACTGTCGTCGTGAATTGAGTTTAATACTCGGAAAGAGAGGTCGTGTAATCGTTGGAAACCCGATATCTATCTACCCGAGTTAGATGCCGGCAATCGCGTTCTAGATTTATCGTACCTGGATATGGCTTTCGGTATCAGTAAAGTTGGCGCCAATTCTCGCGCCAAGTCGCAAGGACCGAAGTTCTTGGCAATCCCTCACAGCATCCAAAATAAGATTTGATGATTCAACATCCATTCCTGATATAACGTCCCAACGGAACGTCTGCAAGTGAGGCATATTGTCAACCATAACAGGAAGACACGTCACAAGTGGACGATGTCGCTTGTGGATCTCCGACACGTGAAGCGTGCGCACATGCTGCCCAAGTTCAGGGTCCCGGACTAGTCGTAGGCAGTGGGCGGGAATAGCAGGCTGCGCGTCCGCGCTAATCAAAAATGCCCCAGATGCGTCCGTTGGAAGTACAGACGCGCGGACTTTGACGTTCTCGTAGAGTATTGGTGTCACAAAGTCGTTGACTTTGTGGCTCACGAGCGCAAGGTTGACTAGATCGCGTCGGGAGAGGACAGCAGAGCCCAAAATTCGGATTATTAGTTCAGTTGGCAAGTAAACAAAGTACGCTGGAGGCGAGAGAGGTGGCGCTTCTATTTGTTTGACGTCCTCTTGAGAGCTATTTGCAGAGACTACATCCACGATAGTCGGAGGAGGTGGGAGAACTAGATCCAAGTTGAGACCAAGGTCAATCGCCTTCGGTCGTCGGTGAACTAGAGCTCCGTGCGTGCGCTTTTTTCGAGCCTTGTGCATCATGTTGGAAAGTGCCCAAACAGCTCGCTTTCCCAGAACAATATTGAAGTCGAAGTGCACCCAAAAGGTCAACTCCCCGAATTGCAAATCATCACGTGTGGCTGGCAAGCAAGGGCATACACCTGTACACATCAAAACAATAAGCAATGTCCTACCGACAATATTTACGGCATCCCCAATTGGAACATCTATGATTCCACATGTTCGCGATTGTATGGACGATATCTTATGTATGTCAAACCTAAATAACGCACGCCCGGCCTCGCGCTAGTTGCCCCTAACAGCTGTCCGACCGATAACCATTACTCTCACCTCAGTGGCGCCGGATTTTCAATGAAACTATTTCAAATAATTCTTATTCAGGTCTTAGTACGCTCAGACTACAAGTGTTTCTCGGCGCGTCGCTCTGTGAGGGATGAAGGGGTTGTCAACCAGCTGGTGGAGGCGGAGCTGGTCGTTCTTCGCCTGGAGCGGCTGGACTGGTGTGAGATTTGGGTTGGCATGATACCAGGTATAAGAAAGCGTATGCAACTCACGCCACTCCAGGGACTCCTCTGAGGCTCTTGTGAAGCTGATCCATAGCTTGTGTGTTTGAAGTAGTATGTATCAAATAGGACGATTTGCTGGGGAATATCAATCAGACGTTGTTAGTGAAGCACTACGAGAGGCATAAGGACGTACTGGAAAAGCGGGGCAGAAGGGGATGTTATTGATTGTGCTATGGCCCGAGCTTTATATGCATCACTCAGAACCAACCCAGATAACTCTATCACATCGAATATGTCAGTTGACTTTGGTGCGCTCAGGGACAGACTCTCACTTCAGAAATCGCAAGAACGGCGAACCCCTGAAACACCTCATGTTTTAGACAATCTCCAAATAAGGCATGCTGCAGTTTGATACACGCTCAGTTTGCATGGATGATGTATATGGACATGGGCGCTTGAAAGATTGCGATTCTTAAATTAACAGTTATGTCTTAAACTGGGCTTATGTATCATTTATGCAGGCCCTCTCAATCAAAGTTGGATGGCGAATGGTAGTGTAGTTCCGGTGTCATGATAGTGGCGTGAAGGAGTACTCGAAAATAGAGGAGCAACTGTAGTGGATCGCAACAATTCGCTCCCGCCTATATAACACCAGGATAAGAGCGCTCCTTTACCTAGCTGTCTACTATCGGGTTGATATAAAATACCCAAAGAATTTGCCGTGGCTAAGGGCAGACCTAACCGGATTTTGAAAGATACGTTTGCTCTATGAGAGTATCTAATACAGATAGTGTCACAGGTCGCATTAAATATTTTTTCTCCTTTATCCTTTTCTCAGTTTTTTTGGTACTTTTGTTTTTAAGTCATCCTTTCCGGGACGAGTTATCCCCTAGTTCCCCATCATGGGCTCGGGGTCGCCACCTTGCTCGTGTGTATCGCCAACGGGAGCTGGTTCCGCCTCCGTAGCACCAGCGTGTTCGAGTGCGGGTGGCTGCGGCCCTACGGGATTTCTATATCGGAAAAAGAGTCAGTAACCCGTTTAATGGCTATTGTCCGCTCTCTGATACTCACTGTGGGTACCTAGACTCGCCGGCTTGAGCTATAGCATGAGTCACAGGCGCCATAATTAAAGAAAGGCTACAGAAAAAGCAATGAGAGTCAGTTGGCCATATTTGAACGCTACAAATCATACTTGAAGGGGCAGAGGCAAAATGCGATGCTTAGAGACCATGACGGTCCGACCAAGTCTTTTGAGCTCATATATGCGGAGCCTTAGACTTGCGACAGGAGGTGTACATGCATTCCATGAGAGCAACTTACATGCGTTATGCCCATGCATTGGCCTTGAGGAGCTCTGTACAATGCACGGGTGTCGGCCGGATCCCAAGGCAAGGACGACTAAGTATTCTCGATCAACTCGTGAAGTGGCGACGATACGATTGCCCATCAGTCGTACGCCGAATTCGTTCAAGGGGGCATATCTAACATGTATGACAGCCCGTTAAGAGACTTATGAGAGATGTAGTACTTGGCCATGAGGAGTGATTAGCTAGAGATTCACCATCAAATACAACCCCTTCGAGTCCCTTGCTCGTTCCGCCGGTCCTTGACGCCTGCACCGCTCGGTCGTAGGCCCGGAATTGTTGCGCACATCAAGAGGGGATGCACAACATAGCTGGCACAGGCTCGACAAACTCGGTGGCGAAGCCTCTATTTGTAAATACTCTCGATTTTGTTTTGCACTCCATTCAAGTACTTACTGACGTGTTTAAAGCTCATCAAATCATATCCACTAATGACTGGAAGGTTGCCAAACTACAACACATTAGACTATAGCGACCAGTAAATTATTGCGGTACAACCTCAAGCCTACGCTACGCTCCAAATAGCATACATTTATGACGAAAGATTAAAGGTCTCCGACTAAATAGTTGTACGGGGTTAGATTACGCGTGTCGCAGATTTCCGCTCATGTCAAAAGGCGCATATACCCAAGCTCTGTTGCGAAGAAGTAAGTGCCTTTGCACAGAGCACTGCGGAGTGGGCATAACTTACTTGAAGTGCGTTTTCATTAGCTTCGGGACTGCCGCCGTGACCTCCTCCGGTAGTCCGGGCCAATAGGAGTTAGTGGTGCGATCATGGTGAAGAAATAAAAAAGGTAGTAGGTACTCCATCTGCGAGTTTTGGCTAATCCAAATGATGTCTTCTGCAAAAGTTTTCAGATAGGGTTTACTGTAGCGCTCGGAAATAATTTGCCTTACCGTCAACTAGTGCTCGAAGCTCCATACTGGAGACAAAACGTTTTAGGGAATTAGGGGACAACTGTTTTACCTGTGTGAACAAGGTTGAGCGGCACTGATGGAATGCATTCATTCTACTACACACTTGATCATGCATGTTTGAAGCAAATACTGGGGCCAGAACTTCCAGAGCGGCCTTGAGCTCAGTCGGATCTGCTTTTTCAGGCGCCTAAATTATGCAGGAGACGTAATTGTCAAGACTCCAAGCTTTGTGCAAGTGGGAGCCATGCTTGCCTCGGCTGCGTCCCGAGCCCATTCTTCGACTCGTTCAAGTTTATGCAACACAGCCATATTGTCCGCGCCGTCCAAGGTAATCTGAGAGCAGAACTTAGGGAAAATAATAGTGCTCTCTCCTTAGTCTCAAAGGTGAGCGAACGGGCTGTGTGAATGGCCAGCTATCAAAATACCTTCGCAGTGTCGCCTAAGCGTCTGGCAAAATGCCGCCACGTAAACCGAGAAAGCGGTAATCTCGCCGGATTGAGTCTTTAAGGCGTGCGCTGTGATGCTATTAAAGGCGCGGATTAGAGTATTCTTGATCCCCAACGGTCAGGGTAAAATTCGGACAAGGAGGATTTCAAGGCTTACGTGCATCAGAGCAGTATCGTGACGGTAAGCATCGAGGTAGCTTTTGGAAAGGCATGAGGTTAGAAATTTTATTATCGAGTCAGCTGATCCGGAGGTCCCTTACTCTATCGTTGTAAGATCCGTTGTAGTGCAAGCCAGCGTTGGGATAGGAGCGCTAGTTAGCATGGCTGTGCGAATGGTACGGCTGCGAAAGTGCGGGATAGCCTGGGCAAGCAAAGAAAGCAGACGCCGGTAGTATGGGCAAAATTGGCTGGAGGATCGGTTTGCAACCTATATGCTCCAAGAACTGAGACTCTTTAAGCTTATTTTGGATTGAGGTTGTCATTTGGCTTCTTTGTAGTACGGCAAAGGTAGAAAGTTAAGAGAAGCCCCTTATAGTTACCTATGAATCATTACACATCCGAATATCAATGGATCGCTGTGGCTTTGGGAAGACTAAGCCAAGTCCAGAGGGAGAGTTCTGAGCCTTTGTCCAACGACAAAGGTCAGGAGCTTGGGGTACAGCCACTAAGGATAGAACGCTGGCGCTTAGATCAGATAAGATCAAATGGTCAATTTTCTCACGTTGCGACCACGTTGGTCGCGGCTCGGCTGAGGCCAACCGAGTGTTCGCCTGAGTCGGCAAGGCCATGGGACCTGGTCCTAGAACCACTTGCTGGCACGAGATATTTTCCAGTCAAATCCAAACTTGACTTCGACCACCCCTCTCTGCTTGAAGCTGGACTGAGAGTAGCTTTGTGACTAGCCTACACTCTCAAGCCTTTGAAGAGAACATGTCCGAAACTAATAATCTTGTGTGCTTCACGAACTGTCTGCTTGCGCTTGAAGATGGCTCCCTTGTTTCCCGCGACTTGTGGGTAGATTCTGATTTAGGCCTCATCTTAGACGCTCAGGTAAGAACACCCACACTATCAGATGAATATATCTAAAAAGATCATATTACCAAGCACACTTTCTTTGCTCGTCGAATCCGTCCGCCACGCATTGTTGACCTAAAGGGCGCCGTTCTTGCACCAGGGCTTCTTGATATACAGATCAATGGCGCCTTCGGTGTAGACTTTAGCATCTATAATGATAACAAAGGCGTCCCAGCCAGTTCTGAAGAGGAAAATGCAGCCGATCAGATCTACACCGAGTCGCTGATTCGGGTGGCAAATGGCATTGTGGAGACCGGAGTAACTGGGTGAGCGGTCCTATACTTCCTTTTTGATTTAGATGGATCTTCGGTCAATGCTCATATGGCTTTCTATACGACTTCCGATAGGCTTGTCCCCACTATCGTCACCCAATATCGTGACATTTATCCCAAGCTACTGTCTCTACTAGGCCCAAGAGATGCGCCTCGCGGTGCTCATTTGTTAGGCTGGCACGCTGAAGGTGTGTCTTCCTCATGTTTTTGACGCATGAGATTAAGTGCCTAAATGGGCAATCATGAGCGCTCTAAATCCTCGGTTATCACTCCACTGCCGGTACTGAATGGGTTTCATTCACAGGCCCGTTCCTCCAGCCAGCCAAACGTGGTGCGCACACACAATCGATGTTACTATCCGCCCCGGGCGGTTTTGCGACGATGGAAGACGTTTACAGCCCGGCGGCACTCCAGGTAAGTGTCTCCTTTCCGCTGGGCCGCCCACCCCTATCAGAACGCTAAGTTTGGTCTTTCACAGAAACATGCGGGCGGGGTTCGGATAGTCACGGCGGCGCCAGAGCTCGAGGGAGTGCTTGGGGCGGTTGCACCGCTCGCAGAGCGTGGCGTGGTTTTTTCCATCGGTCACAGGTGACAGGATTTTATTACTTCCTCGTGTCTGCTCCGGATATCCTCCTTGCATCACCACACGCTGTCCATGCGAAACGCCACTCTCCCAAACCTACATTGCATCTTCGACAGATCTACACCAGTCGGCGCCGCTCACTGCACCTTGTTTACTGAAAACTTCGAGCATGCTATGCGGCACTAGCCTTGCCTTTGCGATGTCCGACTCTCCTCTCCCCGCCTGTTTACCCCCTCTCCCCTCCTATGCCACTTACCTCGTCGATTTTCATATTAACATTTCTTTTTACTTAGCATTGCGCCTACGCCAACAGCATCCGCGGCCGTTGAGCAGGGCGCTCGCTTAATCACGCATTTGTTTAACGCAATGCCGCAGCTTCACCACCGTGACCCATCTATCATCGGACTGTTAGGTTCAAGCAAGGCAGGCAAGGGAGACGCCATTGGAGTACCTCGGGTACGTTACGTAGTTGTTCGTCCTGTTTAGCCTCTAATCCTGCGAGCAGCCCCGACATGCCGCTTACGCACCGGGGAAGGCTGGTCCCGCTGCTATCGCCGATATTCTTGGCGGGAAGGCACTTCACAAAAGACTTAGCACCTCGAACTTGGGTAAAGTCTCCTCGGGACCCGTCGGAGCCGAGGCCCTCGAAGAAATGCTCACTCCTCCCCAGACGCCCATTGGTCGTTCTCCCGTAGTAGGTCCAGTAGCAAGTGTTCCCGTCGCGAGCGGTACGTACGCAATATAGCGCAAATGCAATGTATCCTAACGTCTTAGCTCCTAGCTACGAGTAGCATTGAACCTCTGGAACGCCCTTTCTACGGAATTATTGTTGATGGCATACACTCTCACCCTAACAGTGTCAAGGTGAGCTATTTTTCTCCGCCATCTTACCTTTGAGTTCACACTGTATGGTATCGTTCTATTAGCTTGCATACACAGCGCACCCAGATGGATGTATTTTAGTTACGGACGGTGAGTGCGTTCAGCCGTTGCACGTCGTGCTCGACTTAGCCCAACCTATAGCTATGTCTATGCTTGACCCACATCTGCCCGATGGTGTGCATGAGTGGCGCGATGGCAAGCGCCTCGTGAAAGATGGCGACAAGCTATTTATCGAGGGCACGGATACCCTCGCCGGAAGGTATGACCTACTCTCTATCCGCATTGCTGTGGTTAATGGTTTTTTGTTAGCGTCGTAACCTTACCAAAATGTATTCGCAACTTCATGGCTTTCACTTCGACTACTCTCGGCCAGGCTATCAAATGCGCGACTTACAATCCTGCAAAATGTCTGGGTATTGAGGCTCGCAAAGGGTATGAAAGTCTAGTCAGTATATTGCCAATATTTTAACTGGCTGAATGATAGGACACTTCGTGCTGGAGCTGACGCTGACCTTGTGGTTATGAGTCTCGAGGGTGAAGTATTGAGCACCTGGGTTTCTGGTAAGCTAGCGTGGTCGAAGTAAGGCGTGATCAGGCTTGAGTCCAATATAATTTTTGCGATGATCCGAATCGTACTCTCTTTCTCGCTGTAAATAACCACAGATCCGAAACATGAAATATATAGATTAAAAAAATGACCGATGAATGAGCCTGGGATATCTGTCTCACGTGCACGTGAATATTAAGTTACATACCTGAAATGGCTTAATTTGTAAGTTCTCACAAGTATTTTAGTAGACCTCTATAAACATATAAATTTATTTCACTTGTGCTGCCGTATTACGCATGGAACAGATCAATTCGACGTTGTTGTATTTTCCGACGCTGAAACTAAACTCATCAGTCTAAACTTTACGGGTAGCCCAAACATTGGACTCTAGTATAAACCCCAGTGTCATTTATCTACTTCCTCCAATGTAGATAGCATAGGCCCTCTGTGTTTGTATTGCTTGTTACTGCCAACAGTTGTCAACCCGTCTGAGACCGAAATTGATAGAGTAAGTCTGACCGAAAAATATGCTAGATAAATGTTAAGGCGAGTAAGGTGTGACACAAGAGTATTTCAATGCAGAAGATGGCCCGGCGAACAAGGCTTGCAAGGCCGCTCGAAGGCCCGAAAGAGCTAAACCTAGCTTAATACGAGCAAACCGAGGATACAAGCAAGAAGTCATAGATGTTCACAGCTCCGATCACAAAGTGAGAGGAAGCCATAGAAAGTTTCAAAGCGAGAGATGATAGTTTAATTTTAGTCGATTGGACTGGCTTAGATATGAAGTGCATGAGAAGGCTAAGGATTGTTTTGCGCATATTCTAGCTTCATAACTCAGCAGAATCAAAAGAACGTCACCTGAAGTACCGAACAAAACACCGTGCAAAAGTTGCGTTTTGCCACCAGAGTTGGCTTTATGGCAACAAAGATACCCAGAGCCCAACGGCAAAATCAAATAGCTTATCAACGAGTTTGGTGTACCGCAGGTGCTTTGAATGGAAAACCCGTTTTTACGAGTACCACTGGGTAAGATGAAGGGGTACGGCATTATTCGAGCCCGTGTCGTGTGGTTGGTGCAGGAGATGATGATGATGAACGTTGAGTTAGAATGAGGTGATATCTGTGCGTCGTCAGGAAGTGCATGAAAGTGTGGGAGTTAGCATAGCGTGTTGGCATGTAGGCAGCCTTGATGGCGGAGTGGCCATGTCAGAGCCTGGCCGTTGCGCCGTCAGCACGGGTTGTGAGCGCTTACCACCCTATTTGCAAGTATTTGCAGAGAAAACAAATCACGGCCTCTAAGTCAATGAGTACATCTCTTGACCACATACTCTGTCCCTAATGCATGCAGTCTGACAACTCCGACCGATAGTAACAAGGGGTCAACAATTGAAGTATATAGCATACACCCCCAGAATGGACTGAAATGAATAGAACAAAACTTGTAACTGTGTCATATTTATAGCACGTATTGCTGCGCTTGTCCTAGATGGTGTGGCCTCTAATTGGCCCTACGTAACGTTACGTATACATTCTTTAAGATTGCCGAACCGGGCTATGCTGGACCTGAAATAAAGGTCACAAGATAGGCTTGTAGATAACACATCAACGAATGTCAGGTTAATGTCATATAGTTCGACTAGCAGCTTACATGTACATCATTACATCCAGCTCTCCATATCTTGACTAAAACGAAAAAACGCCATGCCCGAGATTGTGGTGGCTCGGCGCTAAGAAGATCCAGTGTCACGTGAGCCTTGACCAACAAAGCCAAGGCAATCACACGATGCTCAAACTTGGCGCCGACCACCAATGCAATGGACGCGATAGCAACATTATTTTTGTTGGCGGCTGGGACGTATGCACAGTCTACGTGAGCATTATTCGATATGTTTCTGTTGCAATCGAAATCTCACGTTACGTTATCGCTGGATGGCAGCTCACCATTACCACGTCCAACCGCTTACAGCGGTGATCCGTACCTGCCTTATCAACCTTCATTCGCACACTCGCTGCCAATTCAAATACTCATCACCGGAATAGTTTTCACTCTGGTTCTAGTCTTGTTCATTCATCTGCTATTCACCGCACAGTACCATTGGCCACTTGCTCGACTCAACTACGCACTCCAACTTTGTGGTGTGATTACTCTCCTGATTTGGCTTAGTGCAACAATCGGCGTTGTTCTACAACATGTCCATCAAAGAAGTCAAGGGTGGCCGTACATGCTTGACTACGTTGCTGTAGTTATTCCAGGAGATCACTGGACTAACACCCAGGAGGCGTGGTGGTTGGTTATGGAGAGCACCACCTCAGGACTTGTGCATGTACGTCATACTTGTTATACAGTCACTTCTCCGTGTCACTTATCCTATTTTAGATTACACATATTCAATTCCTTACTCTTCTCTACCCCTCAGGCATCGAGGCACGCCTAATCTTCCTGCTGCTCGGCCCTCTCGCCATCGCATCAAGTGGTATGGTCTTTACATCTATGAACTCTGACGCCGAAGTCCGTGACCTTGGCGACGCAATTCGTAACGTATGCAACTCGGCGCTATCTCTTCTCTTTACCGCTGCTCTCCTCGCCTGGGGATTTGTCATCCACCGAACACCTGCGTGGCGCACAGACGGAGGTACAGCAGCGTTCGGCATCGGAGCTATCACCTTAGCAGTACTCTCCACTGTTTCCAACTTCGCCCAGATCTTCTTGAACCGGCGAATCCACTGGTTGCTAAGCTTGACTTGGGCAATTGTGCTTTGGCAGAGCTTCTTGGGCTGGTGGTGGTGGGTCGGAAGTGGAGAAGGCATTAATGAAGTGGAGGATATGTTGGATCGCGAGCGACGTAGGCGAAGGAGGCGCGCCAAGAAGAAGAGAAAGGAGGCCCAGGCGGCGGCAGCAGCGTCCGGAGTGAATGTGCATGGTGGAATCCTCCGTGCTCTGCGTAGACGTGGGATCCGGCCTCCACCCGATGCTGGCGCCGGAGGTTCATCCAACCGCGAAAACGCGTCGTCTCACCCCGAATCGTCATCTCATCCCGAAAACACCTCATCCCACCCAGAGACACACTCCCATACGAGTTCCTCTCATACGTCTAATTTGCCATCTAACGCTCTCACTCGCGCGTGGACGAGGCTTCGACATGCTCATCGGCGTGCAACAACGGTTCAGGCGATTGAGCAGGTCGAGTTGAGGAGCGCGGTTCCTGGATGGGGATTGGGCAACTTTGGGATTATAGAGGCCGAGCGAAGAAGAGCTGGGCGTGAGAATGAACGGAGAGAAGGTGAGAGAGGACTCGTCGACCAAGATACGGAGCGTGAAGGGGAAGGAGAGGGGGACGACGATGCCGCCGGAGGTGGAGTAGATACGGAGGATGTTCGATCCGGAGGCGAGTCGGATGATGAGGTTAGGCGCGGGGGAACTTCGTACCCACCGCTGGGCTGGACCCAGAATGACTTGGATCAACAAGCTGCTGCCATACGGTCCAGAAGGCAGGAGAGAGAGAACCGAAGGGGTAGAACCCGGCTGGATGACGATGAAGAAGGTGAAGGAGTAGGAGGAAGCTGGGGATGGGGTCCACTCAGGCGGTGGAGATTAAGGGACAGCACAGCTTATTCATAGTTATATGGGATTACACTGTCGACTGAAATGTTCTTAGTAGCTTCCAACTGTATCTTAGACTCTATCGCCAATCTATGTTTTCGTTTTTTGTAAAATTGGTGTCTGGGTGGCGATCACTTGTTTTGGCTTGTTATCTCTGTGGCAACTTTCCTTTACACCATGTGGCTTTGATCCACCGCTCTCTCCACAATGATACGGAACTTGACCGTGCCTCTCAAAACGCATCATTTTCCAGCTTAAAAGCGTACAATATGTCGACTCTAGTGCCGGGAACTTACAGGATCGTCAATGTCAAAAGCGGAACGGCCTTGACGGTTTCAGACGGAGGTGAAGGTCACATATTCTGTTGGCAAAGGCACGAAGGGAATGTTCAGCAAGTTTGTACATTCCCACAATCATTCACGCAGATACTAAGGTCCTGTCTGGCTTACACAAGTGGCTTGTGCAACGTTCGGGAGACCGATATCGATTCAAGAATCACGGCACAGGTCAATACCTTACCGTACCCAATCCAGAAAACGCCGCCGATGTGTACGGAGGCAAGCATCCGGCATCCTGGGATCTAGATCATCAGGAACAAAATCGCGACTCCTATATGTAAGCATCTCGCTAACATCGTTTAGCTCTGACCTGAGTTGAGCGCACTTCAACCTTGTAGGATTAGATTTAGAGACTATGCTCGGGTGCTCGACTTGGACGGCTGGGGAGCAGGATACAACGGAAACCATGTATGTACACCCTCCATTCTTCATAAAGCAGGTCGCTCAAAACAAAATGGACACCTAGGTCCATATGACTCCTCAGTTAGAATGGATGCCGCATCGAAGCTGGAGATTTGAACGCCTAGGGTCAGTGCTTATACTCGTCCGCTTCAGAATCGGTTCCTAAGATAGGTGTTTACAGTGACGAGCCTGGAGAGGAAAATCTGCGACTCCACAAGCAGATTGCTGAAAGGGACCAACAGCTAGTGGAAAGGGACCAGCAGCTTGCCGTCAGGAACCGCCGGTTGGCAGAATTGGAACAACAACTTGCTCAAACGGATCGGCACGGTCAAACCACTGGAGTCGGGGTTACGGAGGAAGCGAAGAGACCTATACAGCTGCATCGTCGTGACTCCAGCAACTCTGACAGAGAACTGGTTGACCAATCGACACTCCTCGAGCAAACTCAAGAGGCCCTCCGTCGTGCCAATGAAACTATCAGGGATCGCGATATCACGATTCTTACGCTCCGGAATGAATTATTGAGCGAGAGGACGGGCCACGAAACGAGCCGGCAGGCGAGGGAGATCGCAGACCTGCGCAAAAAGGTGGAAAGCATTGAAGGTCGACTTGAAGAGGTTCGTAGTGTCTTTCTCGTGATGAAACTGGGCTGATAGAGTCTTGAACCAAGGGAGGGCCAGGTGGTCGGAATGCCTCATAATGATGATAGTCTATGATGCGAGGACTGTGTAGTCCAATATTATTGGCTTGTATGCGCTATTGATAAGACTTTCTGGATTAGAAATGGGTCAGACATGAAGACGATAGGTAACATAGACTTATTGTAAGCGCTTGGTGCAACGTTTGCATATGGGCTTCAATCAAAACGTACCCAAGTATGGAAGATTCTTTATTGATTGCAGCCGTATGGTGCATACATCGAGATAGGTGAGGATAGTAGCCAACAGCCAAGGATGTATTAATTTGGCGGGGAAAATTCGCCTTCGAGCCAACAATATTACGCCAATCTTGATAAAGTGGAGGGAATTCAGGTATAAACATAGCGGTGGTATGGACATCGGAAGGGCGGAGGGGTTTTTAAGATGGCGCAGATACGGTATTATCAGGGAGTCAGGCTGACAAAACTCATGAAGCGAAACCAACCCCATGAAACGACAAGCTCTGACTGCGAAGAATATTAGGGTGGCGGGTTGTTGTGCCTTGCTGATGTTCTGTCAATTGATACAAACAAACACTGCCTAAGTAGCCACCCACCACCCGCTCTGTATTCATCTACCAGGTTCTTACTACGCTCACCGAAGGACAAGAGCTTCCACGGAGCTTGGCACATATAATATTGTAAACGAGAAAAGTAGAACAGCTCTGGCTGTTGTAGGCGATTCCACTGGAGCAGTGGGCTGTTGGCAGAAACACAATGCGGCGAATCAGAAGGCTTGTTGGGTGTCATTCTAGAAGAACTACATGCTGTTAACTAACACATCAATCATAGTGGTTTATGCAGCGTTCAGGAGCAGGTTGGCGAATCAAAAGTTGCCACACAGGGCAGTATCTTACCGTGTCCAACACCGATGATTTTAGCGAGGTATACTGCGGAAAGCATCCAATCTCATGGGAGCTGGCGCAAGGACCCCGAGATCTCGACGTCTACATGTAAAGTTGCACGCACCTGTTACCTTCCACCTGTATCTAACGATTGCACAGAATCAAATTCGCGGGCTGTGATCGTAGGTTTGACCTTATGGGCTGTGGCTCCACAAAACGGCGCGAAGGTGTGTTCATGATCTAATCGAATCATGCTATCTCCTCTAGGATTTTATGCCTCTTTTAGGTCACGCTATGCCAACAGTGGGATAGTGTACCGCACCAGAGGTGGAAATTTGAGCGTTTAAGGCAAGTATACGGATGGTAGAGCTTGATGCCCTGCTCACGTGAAGTTTCCTAGTGACGATACCGGAGAGGAAGAACAACGGCTTTCCAAAACAATTGTTGAAAGGGATCGAGAACTAACAGCAAGGAGCCAGCAGATTGCGATCAAAGAACAACAGCTAGTCGATAAAACCCACGAGTTGGCCAACAAGGACTGCCAGCCGATAAAAATGACGGGAGAGCTTGCTGGCCAAAGTAATCAAATAGACTTGCTCAAGGCAGAGCTACGACAGGCACAAGCCCAACTAACAGAAGTCACCAAGCGGCTCGTATCCCAAGAGAAAGAATTAGATCGACTTTGGCGGAATGGTTCGGTGTCCTCTGACTTATCAACGGAGGGTCTCGATTTTCGGGGTTTACTCCGTCAAGTGCAAGATTCTACCGGAGACGGGGACGTCGAGCCCCAAGGCCGATCGTTGTATGAGAGGAGCGAGCAATCCAGACAAGAGGATGGATCTTTTGATTTACGTGAAAGACTAATGAATCTGGAGCGCTTAGTGATACAGGTAAGTGCCACCCCTAATTCTGAACGTTCTGGCGTGGCTGAAATCAGTAAACACAAGATGAATCAAAATGCCGTTAGGCCGAATAACGTTGTTTGAAATTGAATGAAATGCTACGCGCTACATTCGGGCGATCAAGACAAATGCGGTACAGTTACATGGATAATCTCCGAAACAAAACTCTCCATTTATTTACCTACTTGTAGGAAGCTTGACCCTTCAGTAGTAGTAGTTCCAATGCTATCCGTACCGGTACTCTTGAACTCTTTCATCGGCACCTGAAAATGTGCGCCCTTCACACTATCCTCGTCAGCCGTCGCAGGTAGGCTTTGTTTCTTCTCCCCATCAGCAAAGGTATGCAGAGAGAATATAATACGACTGCATACTACGCTTGACATCGCTCCGACTATGCTATTTTGATGTTGAAATATTAGAACACTACCCCCAATCGCTGTGAAGATACAGGCATGGCTTACCCAGATCCGTTTGACGCGATCTTGATCGTTTCGGTTTTGCTACCTACGCATGCAAACATCATCAAGACAACGAGCACGCCGGAGTGTAGTGCGCCACTAGTTTCAATAGTTCAGATTAAAGTAGAAGTGGGATTCGTTGCTAATTCTTTCAACCCACTTTTCAGCCAGTCGTGTCATCAAAGGGCTAGACCCATACTCCTTGCTCAGGACCCACACCCTCCTCACCGTCATGAGGAACAAGGTGGTGTCGTAGATCAGAGGGACAACGTAGATCATCCACATGCTCGACGGAAGGATGGCAACGCATCCATGGGTGAACACCGCCGGTACTATGGTATTGTACTCTGTTAGAGGCCCCGTGTTGAGGAGCGGGCTGAGGTTGCTTACCGGGATTTTTGAGATAAATTACTTTCTATTCGAATACTTTAGCCGATCCCCGAATAGAAGCTATTTGTACTTACATCCATCGCAAGTTTGACGAAGACGGCGGTGAGAGTGATGGAGGTACAGAGCCCAGCGAGGAGCGCACTAGAATTCCTTTAGTTAATTCGGACGATTACGTTCATCTGACGCACGTACTACAATATACGCCTTCATAATCATTTGTTAGTAATGTCCGAGGGATAAGTGCGAGACAAACTTACTTGTCGTTGTGTAATGCCCGATAACGCATCAAGAGTACGGCTGTCCCATGTATGCCCATCAGTATGCACAGATGCGTAGATAGAAGAAGCAGTTAATTACCATAGAGGCCGCAAATCTCAGCTAAGTGACCGTACGAGTAGAATAGGATTGTTCTTTTGCAACTGCCATCAGAACGCTCAAGGTCAGTAACTTCCATGCCAAAAGATACGGATTAGCTCACGTCTACAAAGCTCGTTAGTACTTGTTCGGGCAAAACGGTAGATGAAACGTGACGAACCGCGGGGGAAGGTAACGGAGAGAACAAACAAACTTGTTGTGGTAACTGATTTAGCTTTTGAACACTCGTAAACAAACCACTTACTTGAAACACCCGAGCTGTACTCAAAAGCCTGTTTAGCATCAGGTAAGTCGGTGAGAACGTAAGGAGGTCGTACCAGAAAACAATGATGGGCCAGATCCGATTGAAATGATATACGACACGGCCTGGAGTCCAAGGGGATCGCCAAATGTATTTAACCTCCAGATCGATGCTGATGAGCCAGTCGTATCCAAGCACTGTCCAAGTCACAACTGCAGAAGAGTAAATATGATGAAAGCACACGGGCGAAAATACGAACTTGAGAGGTATCTTGCCATGTTCATCTGGCCCAAATAACCCCCAATGAAGTCGACGAGACCTTGCATAACCACAGACGACATTCTTGCCTCGATTCGCACGAGCAGAAATGAACGGAATATCAAGGAGAGAATATAGGGCGAGCCCTAGTCCAGGATGCAGGCTACCGACGGCATTTATAAAAGTGTGCCTGCTCGGTACTCACTCCCTCCGAAACGATCGAAACTCCACCTCGGTCCAAGGAGCCGGCTCAAAAATCGCAAGGTCTTTCGACGAATGAGTGGCATGGGGCGGTCGAAATGTGAAATCAATCTCAGCTGGGTCATTCAACCAACGCCCAGTGCGGCCCGATCCGAAGCCACAAACGAGGCGGCGCTCCCGATTCCGGTAAGTAGCCTACCTGTGCGCCTCAATTTTCAAAAAGCAATACTGCGATTTATCCGAGACCGAGTGCTTTGTATCGTAGATTACGCGCGCCTTGTGTTCCCGTGGATAGAACAAAACTGCCTTGGGTAATGAGGTGAAGTCAAGATCGATCGCTAGTCAGGACTGACCCACGACATTGTTTTTGGGAAAGGGTCATGAATTGAGCTCGGTACTACTGTTGGTTGCCAAAGAATCAAGAAATCAAACTATCTTCATTGCATGTTTGGTTCGAGGTTCGTGTCTGCTCCAGAATCCTTTCGATCACGTGGAAGGACGTTGAGCAAGTCTGTTTGCTATTATTTAGCTTATAGCACCCCAATACAAGCTCGGGCTTCTAATAGGCATCTAGGCAGAGCCACTAAGGTAGAACTTATTGTTAGTTCGGTTTTAGGTATATATCCTCATCGAGAAGGCTTGAGCTTCCTTAGGATAAAATAACTAGGTGCCTAGCAGTTAGACAGGTAGTCCGTCAAGGCCGTCTTCTCCGCTGAATCGATAGTAAGACCATAGTAGTGCTTGACGGTAATCCATGCACGAATGTAAGTACAGTCTGCAGTAATATTAATTAGTACAGAGGAGACAAACCACCACACTAGACTCACGGTACGAGGCCAGAGGAGGCATCCAGTTGGCCGGATCGCGATCGCCCTTGGATTCGTTGATGTTATCCTAAACAGTTCTTTGAGTTTATCGCAGGTAGGGGAATTGAAATGTATTTATGCTTACGGTAACAGCTAGCAGTTGAGGACGAGTCAAATCGTTCGCGAGCGCTTCACGACGAGCGGTCGTCCAGCTCCGAGCACCGGATAACCAGGCTTCTTTGAGGGGTACGAGGTGATCAATGTCTACGTCGCTTCCGGCTGTCCATGTAGCTCCATCATAGACGGCTGTATGCGCTATGAATATCTTGTGATCTGGGTGGAGACTTGAGATACTTACAGTACCACGATCCAGAAGTAGCAGCGCACGAAGAATCCGTCACAACATTCGTTCCGTCTCGTTTAAGCACGGTTTCGCGCGTGTCGCAGTTACCGGAGATGGTGTCCCAGGTTGGAAAGAGGTCCCGAGAGTAGGCGGGAGAGTTGGAGTCAACCGCAACGGTTACTATCGCAGACAAATCATGAGATTGAACATGAAGAATTGTAAACAATACGAGGTCTTGTGACCTACGTTCTGAGAGATAGGTTTTGGCCGTGGCTACGCTTACAGGCTCTGGCAAGGCCCTTGTCGAGGGCGTTTTAAAGTCGAGTGGAGCGGCTATTGCCGAAGTGGTGAGTAGCATGATCGAGGCAGTGAAGAACCTCATTCTGGGTAAGAGGGATGAGAATGAAGAACCGCGCGAAATACATAGTTTAAATAGCTGGCATGACGCTCCAATCAACAAGCCGCGACACAAGCTCCAACGGCAACTATTCAACTAAAAATGACCTCTGACCGCATGGTTCACTTTACCTTCTCTAATTCACTTTGCTCTCCTCGTCCAATCGGGTAGTATGTAGCGTACAGTCGGCTTGTCTCGGTGACATCTGACAGACCAAGAAGCCCGGTGGCTATTATTAGATCGCTTAAGGCGACAGAAGAAACGTGTAAGCGTGGTAGGCGGATTGATAAGAGAAATGGAGTAAGGTTGTCTATCTTGAGAGACTCTAGGAGGTGGTTGTATTTGATAAACTTTGGTTCGAGTAAGGTGAGTCCACAGAGGAAAGTTGAGGCAATGTATAATGCCTAATTGCTTGGTCGAATCAGTGAAGTCACAAATACAGCACGATTAGAGGATGCTATAGTGAGTATAGAGGCAGATCTACCGCGCGTGCTATAGTTCAACACAAGTAGCCTTAAGAAAATTTGCACGAGCTGCACTTCATAGACGCCCCAGTCTAGCCGTAGGCTCGACAATAAGCATACTATGCTTAGTCAAGAGGTTCCTCTTTTTCACGAAAAGGGGATTTGCCGTTCAATCTGCCTGTGTTATAAAGTTAGAACCATACCAGTATATAGTGTTCATTCTCAGCTACACTCTGATTTTCTGTCAATTTTTTCTGCAAAGAGACTGAGGCTACGGCATGATGCCGGTCAATGATGTCACCAAATCACCAGGTTCCCTCCGGATACAAGCCCGGGAACTCGCCGGGAAGTCATGTGGTCGTGACTTGTGAGCCGTGCGCACGTCACCCTTGAACTATTCTGTACCAGAAACAATGTTTAGATGCCAAAAGAGGCTTAATAAGTCGCTGACATATTACACTGGGTCAGCACCTCGTGTCATTCTGGCGTCATCCCGGCGGTCACTCCACTGGGATCCGGTCACGTTCAGACCACCAGCAGCTTTCAACCCAATGTTTTGGCCATGTCGAGTAGTATAATACATACAAAACTGGTTCAGACAGTAGCCAAGCAGGCTAGGTACCGTTATCTTCAGGAAACATCCTCTTTGTATTCTGACTTTATTGAGCTGTGCGCCTTAGACCACTCCAAATCAGGCATCCTGGTTTCACTCCGAGGCAGTCAAAAAATTCCTGTCCGTCCGTTTTTGCATATTTTAACTTAAAATTTTGTGTTCCAGTAGAAGCTTTTGCTCGCTTCAATATGATCTAGCTTGCTTGAATTTTTAGCTTGCATGCGTTGAGATATCAGGCAAAAGGGAACCCGGTGATGGAGGGAACCTGCTGACTAACCATAGTAGCAATTAGTATACCCAAGCTTAAAAAGCTCGGCGAGAGTGTCTTGGCGCTAACCGAGGGCGGTACGTTACCAAATGTGGTACTGTCCGACTAATATAGGGTCAGCATAGAATTGTCAGGATCAGTCGGCGACCGAAGATCACAGGCTCGGGCTGAAGCCACCGCCCGACCAAGAGACTAGAGTTGAATAAATCCTAGAACAAACTGTAAAAAATTCATGAAAAAGGTGCCGTAAACGATACCGCGTCGTGATGCTACCAAGCTGTGAAAACAACCATCCATGCAACTCCCTACATTTATAAACCCTTGGCGCCAAGTACCTAACACCGCCACCAGAATCGCCAGAGGCAGTTCCACCGTCAGGATCAGCTTCGCATCGCCTCGACTCCATCCGCGCACGGCTTATATTGTCCACAACCCTCTCCCTGCTTTGGTTCCAAAAATACCCTCTTTCTCTTCAGAATGTTTCGGCGAGGAAATAGTAGTACTAGTGCGACACCTTCGATGAGGACGAGGAAGACTCGGTTGTTGTTGAGTTATGCGCCGGATTGGTGAGTTTCTTTTGGGTTAATTAAGAGGCTTAATGTTAATTGCGGATGGCGGGTAGGGTTGTGACGATTGGACTCGCGTAGGTCGAATGTTCGACTTGGTTGGTTGGATGTGCTAACTAGGTTTGGGATGCAGAGCTGCGTTCTTCTTGCTTGATAAAATAGATGGGTTCCGAAGGGAGTTTAGTCTAACTGATACGAGGTATGTCTTTCTCTTTCCCTCACACGACCAAGCTAATCTCGCCCTATGTTTAACGTACAAAGCATCCAACATACGTACACCGTTCACGAACGAGTACCCAACTGGATGCTCATGGTGATCTGCTTCGGCGCTCCAACCGTTATTATGCCCATAGTCAACGTATTGACCGTACGTTCATGGTGGGACTGGCACAACTCCATGCTCGGACGTAAGTTTTCTTTCCCTTTCTTTCATGCGATACCGGAGAGGTGACGTTAATTTGTCACTGGGTAGTCATCCTCGGCCTGGCTACGACAGGCGCTGTTACGCAAGTCGTCAAGGTCAGTGCCTCTCCCGTAGCCGCACTGGAATGTTACTCACAGCTTTGTTGTTTAGGTAACAGTCGGCCGTCCGCGACCTGATGCGATTGCGCGGTGCAAGCCTATGGACGGTGCCCATGACCATGCCGTATTCGGTCTTGTGACGACGGCGATATGTACCGAGACGGATGCGTATATGATGAAAGATGGTTGGAGGAGTTTCTTTTCGGGGCATTCGAGTTGTGAGTAGAGAGATCGAGAGTACTAGGGTGTCGATTCTGATTTGGATTTGGGTCATTAGTGGCGTTTGCAGGACTCGGATTCCTCTCGTTCTACCTCTCTGGAAAACTCCATCTATTCGACGAGCGCGGACATACGGGTAAAGCTTGGATCGCTTTAGCACCGCTCACAGGTGCACTTTTGACCGCCGTTTCACGTTCGATGGATTATCGCCGTACGTTCACAATTTCTCATTCATACAACCCATCCATACTAAGTCACACGACTTATAGACCACTGGCAAGACATCGTAGTCGGATCCATCGTCGGCCTCGTATTCGCATACTTTTCGTACAGACAATACTACCCAACCCTTGAATCGCCCTACTCGCACAAGCCCTACTCGCCTCGCATCCCACGAGACGTCGACTATCGCGAATCGATGCTCCCTATCACAGCCCGACACGCCGAACCAGATGAAGACGAGTACGCGCCTAGTGTTAGGTCTAAACCGACGCCTAGCCCGACACCTTATAATAGAAGGCAAAACGGAGGGGGGAGTTATTCGGCTGTTAATCTTGGAGAGTATGCTACGAGTTATCCACCGCCTCGACAAGGGTTTACGCATGCTCATGCGCCTAGTGGGAGTGGGACGACGTTGCGACCGGAGGAGGGGGAGCAGGGTAATAATCATGGAGGGCAACATAGGCCTGCGGGTTCGGTCGATGAGACGTTGCCGAGGCCGTCGGGTGAACCGTTGGTGGAGATGTATGGACGCGAACATGAGCAGCAGCAAGGAAGGGTTTGACGTAACGGTATCGCCTGGTTGCGAGCTGTGTGCAATTTTTGTGTACCATTTAATCGCTTGTGCTTTCTTGTGAATCTTAAATGTGACTTCACTTAACTCGAAAAAGAGCATGATTAATGCATAAACCCGGCTTCATGTGAAAATGCCGCTTGTTTGATCGGCGCGGGATCATTAGTCATCACAGGATCTCCCGCGCGCTTGTTGTGAAAGTCTCGGAGTCCGGACGGCGGCCGACAACGACGACCACGATGAGTCTCACAACAACAATGGGCGTCAAGCTCGGGCCTATCGTCTTAGGCACATTACTCAAACATTACCTCGAACGACATAATGTTATTCGGGACTCTAAAGCCCGAAACGAGTTGTTGTTTGACGAGGCATTTATTGTGGTCAAGGTACGTTGTTTTTTTGGTTTCTCACGCATCTCCCGTGTAGAAATTTATACAATTTTTTTTTGGATGGGTGGGTGTAGTCGTTTATGGAAGAGAGTTCGAAACATACTGGTATGTTCTTTGTATCTCTGGGTTGGTTGTGGAGGGGATTGTTTAACGGTTGGCGCCTAGTGGAGGAACTTCAACAGTTTTCGAATACACGGATTCCTGCACCACCTTGGGTGCATAATGTTCGTGTGCTCATCCCTCTGTCGTGTTGCGATGAGGCTGCGCCGTTGTTGCTTCAAGCGCTCGGAGGGCCAGAGGCTGTTGGTGGGAGTAAGTGGTGGCAGGTACGTTTTTGATTCTACGGCGTCTGTCAATCTCTGCACTTGTCAATCAGACATCTCTCGCTCTTAAACGTCACCCTGCTTCCCGGTTTCTAACTGATTTGACGAACAGGTCCGAGGCGTTCGAGGAGTAGACGCCCAATGGGTAGCAGTCAAACGTGACTGGCGCGAGGCCGAACGTCGACGAAAACAGCGCCAAGACGATCCGAGCCTCAAACGACGAGACACTAGCGATAACAATAATAATCGACAATCTACTCTTCCTACTCGACATAACACCGTTACTGAGCATTCTAAACGAGAAGAGGGCAGTGGTGGCGGTGGGTCAGAGTTGAGAAGGGCGCGAACGAGTGTGGCGAGGACAAAGTCGACTTCGAGGCCGGCGTCTGCGTACGGCGTTATGGGGCCGAAGAGGCCTTCGACTGCTGGTGGAGCTAGTACGCCGGCACCCGCGCCGGGGGTGGCTGAGGAGTCTGCGTCTATGTCTGTGCAGGCTGAAGTTCCCAAGACACAAGAGCCTGAACCGATCAGCTCGACGCCCGAGGTGCCCGAGGAGGGAGAGGATGACGGTGAGGCGCATTATGAGTCTGAGATGGATGACATGCGGTGTATGTTGTGAGTTCTTTCTTTTGTTGGGTCCGTTGGGTCCAAGTACAAATACTTCCTGAACTAGGTATATACACGGAGGAGGCTATTACTTTGGATCTGTCGTGCGTTCTTTGAACTTTCTTCGTAAGTCTGGCAGTAGGCCAATTAGGATTGATAGGACCAACAACGGTATTGCGTTCAACGATATGCTCGAAAGATGGGTGGACGAGTTTTAGGTGCGCACCATACCAATATCTGAAACTGGAAACCCCACTAACCGGGAACGTAGCCGTCAACTACCGATTAGCGCCGCAATACCCGTTCCCATGCGCGTTACATGATTGCTTGGCAGCTTGTAGGCGCATCCGTCCGCGCTTAGTTTTACTTCTGATCGCGCGTGTTAGATCTGTATTTGATTCGGCCACCGGAGGGAGCGAAGCATCTACCTGTCCCACCGAGTATGGTTATCATTGCTGGTACGTGAACCGTATATCTTGTTCGGGTGGTCGCTAATGGTTGACCTTGTGACTTATGTGGTGTTCGTTGGTGCACGTCGACTATTTTGTGGGTTGGGTTTCATGGCGCATCGGCGTCAATTTATCCAATTCGGCTCGTTCACGTCTTCGGCTTGATTCAATTCACTCGGATCGACACAATTCGATTGATTACCTTCGATCAACGCTTGTCTGAATCCGGTTACGTTACTTACACCCAGGCGACTCGGCGGGTGGCGGCATGACGCTTGCTCTCCTCCAAATCATTCGGGATGTGGGACTTCCACCACCTGCTGGGGGCGTGCTCATCTCACCATGGTGTGATTTGACGCACAGTTTTCCGAGTGTGTTGACGAACACTGCTACCGTACGTCCTCCGTTTTTTCCCATCCTAATCCATCTTGGCCCTTCGTTAAATTCTTACATCTGACATAGGACATAATTCCACCTTACGGTCTTTCCTTGCACAAACCTTCTACACTCTGGCCTCCTCCATCTGACGAATTCACTGCTCAAGTTCACGGCAAAATGACCACCCGTGTACGTGAAGTCGTTAGACTTGGGAAGAGCAAGTTAGGTTTGGGACCACCGAGCGAGTTGGATTTATCTCAGCTGACTGGGAAGGATAAAACGTCTGAGCAAAAGGAGAGCAGGAAGACGTCTGGGCAGAAGGAAGGAGGAAGCCGGCTGTGGCGTTGGAAGGCCAACAACAAAGCGCCTGCTGCAGCTGAGACTGGGTCAACTGCGCTGGGCGATTCGTTTGTTGAGCCACCGCCTGGTGCAACCCTTGCGCCGACGGTAGAGAAGGTTTTGACGTCCGAACCGGCGCAGACGGATAGTTTAGGGTTGAAGTTGGTGAGCTCTTTGCAAGCGGGTATGTAGTTGAGTAAAGCTGATGAAGGGGGCGTCTAGGTTCCCAGTACGGTCACTCAACCTATGTCCGTAGCCGATAGTGCTCAAGATACCGATCCTACCCCGACGAGCGCCGAACCCGCGGGCATCAACCACTCGAAAAAGTCTCTCCCATCCACCACCGCTTCGAGCCCTCACCCAACCCAGGCCTCGATTGGGCCAGAACATCCGACGGATCAGCCTCGTCCACACAAACCACCCAAGCGTCAGACAACAGTTGATCCGGCCAAGGGCGAAATTGCGTTGGAAATCGACGGAGAAATCAAGGTTGTGCGGTCGCAGATTCAGCTGTATGCTCAGTGAGTTTGCTGAATTACTGCTGCGCGATTCTAGGTTTAGCTGATTGATATGGATGGTGTAGGAATCATCAGCTGACACACCCACTCGTGAGCCCTGCACTGGGTTATCTGGGTGGGCTTCCGCCGTTGTTTGTGCTCGCGAGTGACAAGGAGGTTTTGAGGGACGAAATTATTTATATGTGAGTTTATTTTATTGCTAACATGCAATGAGCGGTTATTCAATTCCGTTTTCAGTGCACACAAGGCCGCTCATCCTGATCGGTATCCTGTCAAGCCGGAGGCCAAGGAACGACTGGCGTCATTAAGAGATATTGAGCAAAAAGATTATCCACCAACAATGGTTCATTTGCAGGTTTATGATGGTGTGTTGCTGTTGGAAGGCTCGACTTATGAGTCTGGGCTAACACGAGAGTAATTATAGAAACTTGCCATGTGCTGCCGTTGTTCTCATTTACGACGCCAGTGAGTCTTAATTGTAATACCCAATCAGTCTCGCACTGATAAAGATCATAATAGGCAAAGTACTGTTACCGAGCTGTATGTGCCGAATGTTAGACGGATAAATTCGCGCTAATTTTCTTTCGTTTCAGATCGCCTTGTTTTGCAAGCATGTTACACAGCATCATGACCCCGCACCGTCGATTCCTCCCACACCAATGTTGGATGCGGCCGTGGCCCGGTCCCCGGAGATGGAGCCGGCGCTACTTGGAGCGGAGTTTACTTCGGCGCCCGGCTCGCGAACGCCTTCCACTCCAGGCACGCCGCCGGCAGACACACCAACTCCGCCCCGCCGCTCATCCATCACTTCCCCACGTTCATTGACCTTTTCGCCTTCACTGCTACGGCGCCGCACCACACGTCGGACCAACCCTGACGGCTCCAACGCCGCCGGTCTTGGCCCAACCTCGCCGACCTCGCCAACACGCGATCGATCTGATGACATTGCTGGACCTCGGTTTCATTCTGAAAAGAACGAGCCTCCGAGTGGAGTAGGCACTGCGGGTGATCCGTCGGTATACAATCTCCATGCGATCGGGCATCCCAGTTTCGAGTCGCCGTTTAAGGACAATATGATTCGCGAGCGTGTATCAACGTCGGGTGTGCTCCGACCGCTCGAACCTGCGTCGGAGTTACCAGCATGTACAATGGAGTTGGCCAATATTGGAGTTATCAACGCTGCGGCAGTCAAACGATACCTCGAAGGCCAGGCGCTCTGGGACGCCAAGTTTGCGAGTACGATCAAGAGCATTGCAAAGGAACGCGAGAAGAACTTGCGGCTTGCGAGGAAAGAAGGAAGGAAGAGTAGCGCCGTGCTTCACGAGGCGCTTGCGAATGGGAGTACTAGCGGCCGACGTCAAAGTGAGGACGACACGAGCAGCGCATCGAGCAGCATGACATTCTTGGGCTCGAGTCATTGGAACATGAGTTGGGCGTTGGATGGGGAGAATCCGCCGCCGAGTTCGATTGTTAGTCGGAGAGACACAGCTGAAGCTAGACAGTACGTCGCTGATTCGTGGTGAGGCGGGCAGAGGCGGTTACTAACATCTGACTAGACTCGCGGTGTGCGCAGACCGTTACCTTGACGGGGAGTCAAAGATGAGCGGCAATAATTTGTGGTCGGTTGTAGTCGGTGCGCGCTTAATCTTCATGTGCTCCTCTTTGAGCGCTAATTATTGCGCATTCACAGACTTCCTCACGCAAACACCCGACCGCAATGCCAAATCAAACGACCCTTTGATTGTCAACGGCGATAGTCCACCCAATAGCACAAACAACCTAGACATTCAAGTCCAACCCCCTACTCCCTCCTCTCCAAACGCACCACTTTCTCCTTCCAATATACCCCGTAAACGATCATCGACTTTCCTCCGCAAACTCATTGGTCGAGACTCACCTTCAGAGACACCTAGATCAA
>WSLO01000041.1:0-44368 GCA_019677385.1 Ceratobasidium sp. 392
TCAAACATCCCGATGAACTCTCGCAATAGATCTGGATGATCTAAATGGGAAATGTACTCCCCCAAAATCTTCTTGTTCAACCTGGGACAGTTCTTGAGGAAAACGGCGAGGCTTTTTGGGTCGGGTTTCCTAGTCGGCTGCTTCTCGCCGCCTTGCGAGGAGTCTTCCGGCTTTTCGGTTGCTTCTGCGTTTTCATCTACCTTGTAGTCTACCAGTCCATTTTCGAGCATGAACGCAACACCCTTTTTCGGCTTTTCGTTGAATTTCTGTGCCGCAGTGAGTACCAGTAACTTGCGCGACTTGGTAAACAACAAGGACTCCGGGGTGACGTCGCTCTGTGATTGTCGTGAAGAATGTGAGGATGAGTAACGTCCTGTGCAAAAGTGTACGAACCGATGGCCAGCCCTCAGCGGTCTGAAAGTCAAACAGCAGTATAAGTTTCTGGTCTCTTCGAACTCATCAATATAGCCCTACATTGGAATTCTCTACTCGTGCGTGCATCTGATCCACATATGCGAGTAGCAAATCTAGGCAGATTAGCCTCGATGCATAATGTTGTTGCCCCCCGAAGCCACTCATCAGCGGATACGTGCTCTAGCCCACCGCATTATTCGGAAAGTGCTCAGATACTGCTACTGTAGACCATTATATCATGCTCACCTTGGTTAAGAAACCAACAAGCTGTTCGAACAAGTCCTCGCAATTTACGTCACAATCGTAATTCGCCCAAAGGTCGACCATGAAACTAGGCTCCCGCGACAGTAACACCAGGGTCTCCAACATCAGTTCTCGCAGTTCGGGTTCGGCACCTCCTGCGACAGCTCCAGCTTTGGGAGTTCCGAACCCTGGTGTCCCGAATCCTGGTGTTCTAGGAGCTGCCTGCGCTGGCGTACCCGGTCGGGGTGTCTCTATACCAAGCGACGATTTCCGTCTCCCGTCATTAATCGGATCCACAGGCTCCAGTCTCGCAACTAGGAACGACAGAAAGAGTTCTCGTTGCAGCTTTAAGCTACCGCGCACAACCTCGAATAACAGCGCAATGGCTCTCAAGGCAGCTAGGCGAAGCGCAGGAGCCTCGGTGCGCGCAAGAAGGAATAGGTGGCGACAGGCACGATCGGCAAGTAAGGCGAGCAGAGACGGAAAGTGGGTCATGGCGCGAGTCGGCAGCTGGTTCGTTGCAGGGGCGGAGCTTGGGGTCGAGAGTGAAGTGGACAGTGCAGCAGTAAGGATTCCCAGAGCAGTAAGCCGAATAGTATCCGTGTGTTGCTGATCATTTGGATCAAGCAAATTAATTAATACGCGTAGGACCTCAGCAACAGTGGGAAGGCCGTAAGGACGAGCTACGAGCACCAAGATCGAATCATAAATTAGAATAATAGTATACACGAGACACTTACGTTCGGCCTCAGGCTCATGGGCACCCTGTGCCTGGTCTGGCGCGGTATCACCCCCTGGAAGCGGGTTTGTTACGGTGGTGGGAGAAAGAGCAAGCTTGAGTTCAGCACCGGCTTCCTCTTCGTCTTGTCGCATTCGTTGCTCCTCTGCTACTGGATCTAGACTGCGCAGGCGGCCAAAAACTTCCCGGATAATTATTTGCATGTTTGCCTCAGCCGTGCGGCGTAGCACCTCTGAGAACAGCGTTAAGACACAAAGCCAATCCCAAAACAACGAACTCACCGCTAGCACGCATCTGGCAGCATATAGTCAAGACCTTTTCTATCATTTCGCATGCCTCGACGTCGCTGAGTAGTAGACCATGTGGACTGCAAATACAATCCCGAATAGTGGAGATTATTCTAAGCAAAACAGCCTCATCCCGCGCTGAGTCGCTTGGTTCAAACACACAGCGGGACAATGCACCACTGAGCTCAGATAAACACGGGATTATCGAATCGTCGCGGACAACGACTCCAGTCGTAAAAAAGTTGCTGATAGCAGCAAGTGCCGCCGTCGTAATAGGACCGGTGGAAGTAGGGGTGCTTATTACAGCAATGAAGGGTTCAAGGATCTCAAGGATAGGAATCTCATGAACATCTGCAACGCGTCAGCTATGATTTATAGGCTCATTCCAACGATCCTTACCTCGAACATCTCTTATTTTTCTCTTCAAGTATTCAAATCCACCCATAAGGTCGACCTCCCTTCGAGGGCCAGGAGAGCCGGTATTCTCGACACTTCCTCGACGCAAGCCCATACTAGTAGCAAGGTGCATGTCGCGTCTACGGTTTGTTCCAAAGTTCGTTGCCCATCGCGAGTTTTTCCGCATTACGGATGTCACAGAAATGATCTCCGAATAGACTATGTGCGCGTGTGTGAGGCCATTCGTTTGTGGTGCCTCTGCCATCTTGAACCTTGGTTAAGGTGCCAGAACGTGGAAGATTATCGAAATTCGCTGGTTCAGCAAAATAGAATGAGAGACCAAAGGTATTTAATACGAAACGTGGTGGTTGAGACACGTTAAGACACGTCGTGGAGGTTCACGGCGTCACGTGCGATCGTCTGTGGATCCTGATCTCACTGCAAACAAACCGCGCCATTATTCATTGGGTGGCGATTTACAAATTAAGTAACATATACCGAGACACCAAGAGCTAAGCACTCAGAAAACCTTTGAAGATATACACCGTCGCTATCATCGCCACAAATGCAACGCCATATAACGAAATATTTGAAGTCTGAGAGGCATCGTTTTGAGCCGGCGGGACTGGAATAACCGCGTTGGATCGTGACGTAATTTCCGTCGCGGAATAGCTCGTCTTCCCAGTGTTATATCCCCGCGATGAGCTGTGGAAGACTGGTGAGCTTAGAGAGTCAAACGGCTGGAACTGAAGTCACTCCGCTCACTCGTTGCCGCGGCTACGATACGTCCAAACATGGCATCATTGAGCAGAATCCAGATGATCAGCCACAACACCCCAGGCTGGCTGTATGCTGGTGTATACTCACCCCCCTCGCATTGTTGATTATGACGTATTACTTGATGCTAGGAGGTATTGAGTGAAGGCCAGTCATTGAAGATAATAGTGTTATTTACCAAGTAGATAGTGTTGATTGGAGTTCAGCAGAGTAGGCAATATGAGGTGGTAGGTACAGTCTGAGGTGCAATAGATTCAGGGCGTTACTGTGTTATATTGCTGCGGGCATGTACTATAGACCGAGGTAAATCCTCTTCAGTTATTTAGACGGCCACCGAGTCAAAGCTCCGGTGGTACAACATCCGGGATTACATGGTTGAGCCCGGCAGGTCAATTCAGCGCTGATTCACGTCGATAAGTACTCGAAAGGTTGTAAATGCGGTTAGATTTTGCGCAGTAGTGATCGGAAAAGGGAGGGCATCTGACGATGAATTGCGCGTGTGCGGAGTCGCAGACTGCCTATACAATCTTTGGTTCGGCGAGTGAAATGGGTGCCATTGGATTGTGGCCATTACCAAGCGGTGGCATCAATTAGGGGTGAGGTAAACAAAGCACACATGATACCTGATCCACGAGCTCTACGCAACCACATTGCTATGATCCCATCCGAGCCTTTCTAATATTTCTAGGTTGTCTCTAGATTAATCGGTATCCCTCATAGCACAACGAATTACAGTATATACACGGGCTAGTAACACACTCGAGTAAGAACGAGGCTGCGCCTAATTTCCTTTGATTGCGGCCAGCAGTGCCGTTATTTCGCCCCCAAAGCCCCGGACACATGAGAGTACTCTTGTTGTCTCTCTTCGAGGGGTATGGATTGATCAGCATTGAAGTTTCAACGAGTAACTTGGGATATTTGGGGTCCTACGTTCAGTAAACCTAGCTTTGTATGCATCCTTTCATCCCGGTACGCTCATACCTTTCGCTTGGCCTCCAGTTGCCGTTTCTTGCAGGTATTACTTTCTACCACCGGCAAACTTGCGAGTCATCAGTCTACGAACAATGGAGTGCATGCCCCATCTCAACTCACCTGGGTGGGCAGGCTCGATACCAACGATGTGCCGGACACAACATTGATAAACGGAGTAAATGATCGCCGTAGAAGTTGCGTCACTGAGTACGTAGTGCTTCCTGTGGCCGCAGCTGTTAGAGTGGCTCCTCGGGCGTGGGGCTGGTTGAGAACCCCAGGACGCACATACTTTTGTCACAATGATGTTCGCACAATGTGTTCGTGTACGAATTGGTGAAATAACTTTGAGGTGCGAGGTTGTATGCGGCACACACCACGAGATCATGCTGGGTTCTTGCCTAGATCGCGCGCGAAATGGCTTGCAAGGTTCAGAATAATCTCAGCAGAACCCCTCAAAAGTATCCAATCGACCCAATGGGATTGATCTTCATTAAAACAAGAATGCGATCTCGACGTTGTGCAATGGCCCACGAGGTGATCGGCCTATCAGCTTGGCGATCCACCGGAGAACACTACTTTGCTAATATGTGATACCGCAATATTAGATGCTCGACGCCAATGAAGTTCGCAAGGATTGCGCCAGCACGGGTGAACACGGCCCAGCTGCAGAGTTTTGAGTAGTTGGATGAATGTGCCGTATTAGCTCGGGGCTGTAAGTATCAGAGGCAAACTTGAACTGCTTTGAGTCTAGAAAACGTACCACTCAAGTGGTGGGTAGAACTGGTACGATCAGAGTGGGACGAGTCGAGTCGAAAGGTAGTCCAAATTTTCGGTCTCTGAATGACAACTCAAGGTTCATGCTATGCGCCGTAAACTCTCTACCAGTTTTGAACCCAATAAATGCCTGATAATATATCGATTGAACTGATTATCCTGCATATATCCGAGCATAGGCGGGCGGTCGTCGCGAGCGTAAACGAACTTCGGCAACGATCGTCAAATTAAGCTTCACTTGGCGCTTAATTTGGTCAAAGGCGCCCGAGATGACACGAGCATCGCCGCCTGTTTCACACCACCACTACGACTTACCGACCACAGCAAATCGACAACTCAACAACTATATTTGAACAAAAAATCTAGCTTTGCTATCTTGAACTTGAACATCATAATTTAATTATGCCGCCCGAGGTCACCGCCCCTCCCCCAGGGCTACTCAAGAGTCGGCAGTCGTCATACTCTCTGCGTACTATTCCAATGGCCTCTGCTGAGCATTCGCCTACTTCTCCTCGTCTGGAAGAGCTTAGACCTATTGCGACGAATGAAAACACCCCGCTGACGGCTGCGCCGGACAACCAGCGGACGTACACTGGTTTGGCCAAATACATACCCGCCCTCGATCCCAACGCTCGCAAGCTGGTCTTTATGGCAGGCCTTAAAGTCTTGCTTCTGTTCGTTGTCGGAAGTGTTCTACTTGGAGGGACTTTATATGTCGCGTTGCCGACTCTGGAAGAGTGAGTTCAATCAAGCGATGATGCGTGTTAATATAACATTTGGCGTCGTTGAATAGGGCTGACCGGCCGATGTTGCGAATCCCCAAGTCGTTCGCGCAACTGCAAGATCTTAATTCATTACTGAAGAAATACCGAGACGTCTATCCATATAAAATCTTCAGTACGTACATCAAGCCCCTATTTACCTACTATCCCCCTCTATTGGCACACTCTTGCTCATACCTTGCCTCGTACCTCCGCAGTTTGCTATACCATAACCTACCTATAGTACGTCCAACACACCGCTCGTCCCCCCTCTGCCCCCCTTTCCATCTCATCTGAGGTTAATCTAACTGCTCCACCCCCTCTCCTCGTCTCGTCGGATCTCGCCTCCCATCGCTTGAACGACTGGCCTCGCTTCACAAACATCGAAACAAACGTGTTATGCGCATGATCCAGCCTGCAAGCGTTTTCACTTCCAGGATCAATGTATTTGTCGATTCTTGGTGGAGCGGTGTGGGGAGTACCTCGTGCACTGCCGCTGGCTTGTTCAGTGAGTTTTCTTTGTTCCTTGCATGCGTATTTCTGCCTTGCGGCTTGGAAGCCCGCGACTCGCACCTCTAATTCCTTCGACGAATGGTTCTGTGCCGTTGTGGGATCATCGGCTGACCTGCTGTCCACGTAGTGCGTCGCGACCGGAGCGACGTTATGTTACCTGATCAGTGCCGCGCTTGGACCGGCCCTACTCGCGGTACCGAGCTGGCGCGCTCGACTCGATACATGGTCGCAAAAGATCGACGCGCAGAGGGATAACCTGATGAGTTACCTGATTGTCATTCGGTGAGGGAGGGTTCGACGTGACATGGAAGATTATGTACCGACCCACCTTGTTTACTCATAGCATCGCGCCATTCCCACCACACTGGGTCGTCAACGTACTATGCCCTCACGTCGGCATTGGGATCCCTCGTTTCTGGATATCAACCTTTTTCGGTATCATGGGCGTCAGCGTCATTCACACTACGATTGGCGGTAAGTAATTCCTTTTTGTCCCTTCATTCTTCCCCTGTTTCTTCTCGTGGTTCTGGGCTGGGCAAAATGGTGAACGAACATGACCGACGCAATTGTCTCGACAAACTCGCGATCTACACCGGCTTCTTGTTCTTCGGACGCTCCTATTTCTAGTTGGCCCGGTCCGACCCTTGCGTTTATGCCGACCCGAAACCACTGGCCTTGCTGTCTAACTTGCCGAATTGGAAACTTTTTTTTTTGACTGATCGAGGCGTCGGTCGTGTTGTCCGGTCGTTTGGATGTTTGAGTTTTGATTTTTATGAAGGGATGATGAGGCTTTGTGATTTATCTTGCCAGTAGCCCAAAGAGCGAGACGCAGTGATTGGGTTGGGCGAGGCGGTATATGGATTGAGTTGGGCGAGACAACTGTTGTGGATTGGACGTAGTGGCACGTTCTGCTGGTGGTGATGTGCCGTCATCCCTGACAAGTCCTTGATGATTCAAATTCATGGGTCGTCGGGCCGGTGCCATGTCTGTTTTTGGTGCCCAGAGCACTCGGTTTAGACTATTGTCCTATTCTTTTTCGCCCTATCACACTGCCCCCTCGAGGCTGGGTTCTTGCGCCCTCGTTGAATTCTCGAGACGATCGGATGGGCAATCGGATAGGGAGCAAGGCAGCAGGCTTGCTTGTTTTACGTCGTGAGAGGCGTTTCAAGGGCGGCGTTGTAGTGGCGTGGTCCACGTCAGTTTCGGGGGTGGACGAGATCTGACGGATCGGCTGTGGTGCTTTAGCTGGGGGTTGTCTATCGTCGTGCTTATCTTCAAGGGGCGGCCTTTCCGGCGGTGGCGCCTAATGTATCGGGCCCGCCACCCCCCTATTGGCGCATATTGGGCTCTGGACCCATCGGCGGGGATTTGCGGCGATGTGGGGTGGCGATGTATGCGGCCGATTATCGGGTGGTGTCTGGGGGGAGGGTGTTGTGGCGGGTGAGGTTTGGATGTGTTTGAGAGATGGAGAAGGCGTGATGGTTGGGTGCGCCCGTGTGTGTCGGTGCCTTCCACGAGTCTGTGGAGTATGGGCGAGGCGCCCGGGCTGGCGGGCTAATGTCCGGTAATTACTGCCGAGATGAGGAATAGGGGCGCTGAATGGAAGGATTTCATGTGCTTGGCCGTTGGTCTTTGTCGGTATCCCGATTTGGGCACGTCAATCAGAGTTTGGACGAGAAGGTCGGGCGAGGCGCTGAGGGAGACGTAGAGTGCATGATGAGTCATGATGCGGTTCATTTCACGAGGAATGGTGTGCGAGTTGAATGGTGGGAACGGTGGCTGAAAGTGGAATGGACGGGAAGGAGAGTAGTAAACGGCCATGTATGTGGGTCGCGTGGTGCCACGAGTAGGGCCGCGCTGGACGGGGCGGGTGGACGGATGGGGGAGTTTAGGCCCCGCTGATTGATTTACTTGCATGCGGGATCGGGTCTGGATCTCGGTATTGGATTCGATATGGCTATGACGACGACATGCCCGCCCGGCGACTGGATGCCCTCTCTCATTTCATCTGAGCGCGTTTTAAACTTTTTCGTTTTCATCCCCGCCATCCCTTTGTTTTTGAACTCTGACTGACACGAGTTGTGGACAGGCGGATTAGATGAGATGACGAGCGCTGAAGACTTTCATTTGATCTCGTGGAAGAACTTTGGGTTGCTGGCGGCGGTGGTCGTTGCGGTGCTGATCCCGGTCGGGCTCCGGTGGTCGTGGAAGCGAGAGCTGGACGAGGCGGGCGAGGACGAGGTGCGGTTGGCGGGCGGGCCGGCGGTGGGACCGGGTAAAGGCAAGAAGCCGCAGCCGGTGCTACTCGTGAGCGACGACGAGGACGAGGGCGAGTACGTGAGCGAGGAGCGGGCGCGGCAAGAAGCGGCGCGAATGGACCTCGAAACTTTCTACAGCGGACCCGGGCGGTGGTGGAAGGCCCGCCGAGAGCGGAAACGGCTAGCGCACGAGCGCGAGGAGGATGCGGCGCTCGAGGCGCTAGCGGGGGAGTAGTCGAAGCGTGGGGAATTTTTGGAGTCTGGACGGTCCTGGGCGTCTGTACGATTAGATGATTAATTGGATGTGGACTTATATATGAAGCGCGCTCGGAACTTGCCTTGCATCGTCTCCCCCCACCATGGTGCCCAATACCGGGATGCTCCATCATCGCCAGGCGTTTCGCTACGAGCACCCGCACGACGCGCCGACGCATGCGCTGCCGCCGCCGCCGCCGAGCCACGCGCTGCCGCCGCCGCAGCCGATGACGCCCGTGCAGTCGATGGCCTCGACCTCGTCGCTCTCGCCCCCGCCCAAGAGCGTGCCCCGCAAGCGGCGAAAGACCGAGGACGAGTCCCCGCGCGACCGCGCCACGGCCGAGCCCCGTCGCCTGCGCCGTCTCCACGAGGCCTGTGCCCGCTGCCGCGGCAAGAAAATCAAGGTGCGTCGTTCGTGTTCTGAATATTCTTATTGTTATTTATTCTGGCTGACAGTGCGACTCGAAACACCCCAACTGCGGTGCGTGCGAGTCCGCGGGCGTCGAGTGCAAGCAAGAGGACCGGCACCGGCAGACGCTCCAGCCGCGCGGACACCTCGAGCACCTCGAGACGCAGCTGGCCAAGTGCCGTGCGCTGCTCGCCAGGGTCGTCCCGAATTTCGAGCTCGACAACATCGACCGGCATCTGGACGACGCCGGCGTGCGCTGGCCACCCCCCTATGCTGATGTCCCGTCCACGGCCGGCGCGTACGCCCAGCCGTTCTTCCCCCCACCGGCCACGCCCACGCCTACGGCGACGCCCCGGCCCGACGAGCGTTCGCCGTTTGCGGCACCCCCGCCCCGGATGGACGACATCAAGGGATCCGACCCGAACAACCTCGACCTGAGCTCGACCCGCGGTCTGAGCAAGTCGTTTGGCGTCGCCCGCGTGATCACCAAGAACCTGCCGTCCGAGGCGTCCCCCGAGGTGCGCGAGGACCTCGCGGTCGAAGGATACATCGCCGGAGGCCCGCCCGACGGCCATGCCCCGCCCGTGCTCAATCCGACCCACTGGCAGCACTCGTCCATCCCGCGCAGCACCAAGTCCGGCGCCCCGCCCGAACCCCCCGTCGAGATCTGGCTTCCGTACGACCAGGACCGCGCGTTCAAGATCGTCGACGTCTACTTCACCAACCTCGAGTTTGCCCGTCCAATCTTTATTCGCCGCGAGTTTGTCGCCAGTCTGCGTGCGCTCTACCGGCTCGTTGGGGGCGGCCCCCCGATCTCGTACGAAGAGGCCATCCAGGGCGAGGAACCGCCGGCCGACGAGCGCAGCCACGGCTTTGCGTCGTACCTGTCGAGCGTGCACGACGATCCCGGGTTCTTGTGCAGCGTCTACCTCGTGTTCGCGCTCGGCACGCTCAGCGAGACGAACCACCTGATGCACGACGACCCCGAGGCCCCGATTCCCACAGACTGGCCCAGCCATGTTTTGTTTTTCAACCTCGCGCTCCGCATCAAGCCTGATCTGCGCGTCACCATTTCGAGCTTGCAAGCGTTGATTTTGCTGCACTGGTACCTCTACACCGAGGTCGGTCCAGCATTGATCCGTTTTTAAACGCATTTACTGATTTCTTTCATGTAGCGCAACGGCCGTACGCTCTGGCGTCTCGTAGGCAACACCATCCGGCTCGGTGTCGAGCTTGGGCTACACCATGACCCGACCCAGCAGTCGTGCTTCACGGCCGAAGAGGCCCACGTCCGAAAATGTCTCTGGAGCATGGCTCTCATCCATGACCGCGGCACGTCCCTCTTGCTCGGCCGCCCGCTCGCCATCGCCGACGTCGACTACAATACCCCTCTTCCCCAGCAGTATTTCAACGGCCGCAAGAGCTTTTCCGACTATATACGCGACAGTACTCCCATCGTCCAGATTCAAGGCGATATCATCACGAGCTTGTACCGCCCTGGCAAGCTCCCCGGCAAGGAACTCATGGAAAACGCGACCAGGATCAACCAGCGGTTCATTGATTTCCGCAGGGGTTTGCCTCAGCCCGAGTACAAGTGGTATTTCGAGGGCACCGACAACTGGCCCATGGAGCAAAAGATCAGTCTCGTCGAGCATATGACCGACGACCATGGCATGACCGTGCTCAAGTACTTTATCAGCCGACTGTTGCTGCTCCGAACCATGTTCAACGCCAACCAGTTGCATATGAATATTCGCCAGCAGGCTCTCAAGGATGGTAAGCTCGCCAATATATCTTTAGGGCGTAAGAACTAATATGGCCCGTTAGCCGTGATCACGTCGCACAACGTTCTCGCGCTCCACCAACACCTCACCCGCTCGCCCGACGTCGCCTTCTTCGTCTCGCCCATTCCGATCCACCTCGCGGCGATGGTCATCCTGTACGCCGAGATCTCCAACTGCATCCATATCCCGCGCGTCGTCGCCAAACACGACATCCACGTTGCGCTCACGATCGTGCCCAATCGGCGCTGGCGCTGGCAACGAAAGGACTTGCACGCCTCGCATCCGCTCATCTCGGCTCTCGCCGAACGACATTACGGAACCGATTTCATTCGGAGCCTTGGTCCTCCTCCTCCCCCGATTTTGATGAGCGAGATCGCGTGGCCGTTTACGGACGTCGAGTCGTTGCAGATTGATCCTGAGGAAGTTGTTAGTGTTATTCCGCGTGGTGTGTCTGGAGTGGGTAGACGCGAGATGGAGATTAGAGAACGCGAGCGGGGCAGGATCGAACGTGAACGCGAGATGGAGATGCGTGCGGCCCGTCGGTACGCTGATCATTACGACCCGGGCACGCCCACCAAGGCCGACAACGGCTCGCCCAAAGAGGCCTACCATGTCCATACGCCCACGTCGACCGTCCATCCTCCGGTCCAACCGAACCAGATCCCGGACAGATTATTCTACCCCATGTCGCTCGAAGAAAACATTCTCAACTTTAGGGGTTTATCCCATCCGCACCATTTGCACGGTTCAGAGTTTATTCCGCAGCTGCCCCAGCCCGACGCCATTCCTGAAGTGCTTGCCAGGCTTAGGAACGAGCCGCCCGAGGGACATGTGGATTTGTACCAGAGCGCGGCGTATTTCGTTGAAGAGCAGTACGATCGCGAGCCGTATGATCAACAGATGGGGTTCAGTGGTCCGACTGTTGTGCCCAGTGTGGGTCCGATTGGGTATGGACAGAGTGTGGAGAATACGGCGTGGGCGCCGCCGCTTGCGCGCTGAGGGGTAGTTACGCGGTGCGGGGGCCGTTGGCATGCGGTCAAGGGCTCTTTGCTTTGTGAAAGGCTACGCTTGCGTGATGCGCAGTTCCTCACATGGTGAAATGGGTCGCCCCCGCACGACCGACCAGAACGGAACAAATTTTCTTTTTGTTTGAAACCAGGAAAAAAAGTCTTATTCTCTCTCTTCTCTCTGGTCTTCTTCTACACTCTCTTTGTCTGTACGGAAGCTCCATCCAGTGAGCTTTTCAAGCCCTTATTTACCCCCTTCCCATCGTTCTCTCTTATATCAACCACAACCCAAAAATTTACGATCAAGTGACAATTCCCCCGGTCGACGATTACCCCCCGTTTTTCTTCCTCTTGTTTCCCATCGACCGCTTGTTTGTTTCGATTATTGTTTTTCTGTCGGCCTTAGTATTTACGTCGGGGGACGGAGTGTGTTTCGAGTATAACGATAATGTACGATATTCCTTGATCTTTCGTTCGTCAGGAGCTGTAAGATTGTAAACGAGCTCGAGGTGAGGACTCGACGTGCGTGATAGACGCAGTCTATTTGTTTTGGAGCTTGATTGTATGAATACTTTGTTTTGAGCGGGATTGGTATTTTCAAAAACCTTGATTGAAAGCCGTACAACTAGTTGTACAACAAGATCCGAGTCCGATACATCATTTTCGATACAAGCCAAGGGAAATGAAAGAGTCTCTGGGGGGTAACCCACGTTTATGCGCATACAGCAATCTTTACAGCGGTGCACCGTCCGGTATCCTATAATGCAACGGGTAGTTCTGGCCAACGTGTCAGACACGGAATTCGAGGGTACCCATTCACACTTGACACTTACGAACACATGGTAGACGTGCCCGTTCTTCCCGTGCGGGGGGTAATACGCCTCGTTGAACAGATAGCCTTGGGGCATGTCTTCTTTGCGCGTGCGTAGGTAGCGTTCGTCTTTTTGTGGGTTGTGAAGGTATCAGAGGAACTGAATAACAAGTAGGATAAATGCTTTACCTTCGCTTTCGCCCAGTAGGGTGACGCCATGCTTAGGCAGGACAAATTTACCGACTGAAAAAGAGTTAGAGAGAGGACAGTGAGGAGCAAGGAACCATACCCTGGAGCTCTGTATCGGTGATCGTGCTCCGACTCACACGCGCGTATCCAACGCGCCACTTGCAATGTCTATTTCAGCCCCCGAAAACGTACAAGCGCAAGGGGGAAGGTATACGCACGAGTCCGCGATAGAGTATGTATTCACACCTTGGGTGTGGGGTTAGCTCTGGAGATCGCCGAGGAGGCTGAAATCGGGGACGCACCATCGGTCCCAGTCTAATTTGTCAATATCATGCCTATGGTTCTGTGAGAATGCGGTCCGAACGTTGAAGAGGTGCACTCACATTCGACCATCTTCGGTGAGGTATAGGTATGGTGCGGCTACAATGTACGCGGAAATGAATCGGAATTTCAGACATGCGTTTTATTCAAACGCGACTCACGACGCGCAGCGAATGGTTTCGTCACCACATATCCTATCAAAAACGATCCGTAAACGACCGAGTCCTGCATGCGCTAAAGACGTCACTGTACCTAAGAAAATAGTGGGCTCCGGGTGATGGTAGTCCATAATTTCGGCGAGGCGCATGCTCTGCAGTTGTCTATCGAGCGGATCTTCCTCTTGCCCATTGTGAGAGACCACGACGTGAACGTGCGTTCCCCAAGCGTCTATCACTGCGCTGATCGCGGGTGCCAATTCGCCATTGGGTGAGGGCAGCAGATAGTGTGTAGAGTTGACGATAGGGAACTACGTCGCGGGGTTTGAGCGGGAGCGCATAGTGCCATGCCAGTCCTTACCTTTGAGAGCAGGACAGCTCCCCAAGTATGGGCATTTGGTCCGGGGCCAAGATCTACGCATATAGTCGCCGTCAAGGTTCGTGGGGCGTAACGTTTACGATCAAGTACTTGCCAACATACTAGCGGGTTCAGTCAGTCTCAGAAACATTAGCGGACAAAGGACAGACGCACATAACCAAGCTCTTCGGCTATCACTTGTGTGCTATGAAGCGATGATCAATCGGGGTACGCGGTGATGTCCGGATGAAGCTTACAGATCGCGGTGACCGAACACGATTCGCTAATGGCCGGATAAGAAGGTTCAATCGAGACCGACGGCATGGCCCACAGATGACTTACATGGAGATCGGTCTCAAGCAGGCCTACCAATTAGGAATAAGTACCCCGCTTTTCTATCAGCCGATGTCAGAGTCGTAACGTACCAACAACATCTAGTTCCATGTCGCTGATGGAGGTTGAACAGCGTTCGTTTATAGGAAAGAAAGACACTTACTGGATCAAGTCACGCATGCGTCCTATTTTTTTGCGTTAGCCAAAAGTGTCATCCATCACTCTAGCTGCTCACTTTGGCTATCGCGACCTTCATCGTCCTGACCAAAGTCTACCAACAAATGAATAAGTGTCTATCATGTTTGCGACATGATGTACTCACGCATTGTCCAAATTCCCGCAGTAATAAGCCTATCACCCGAGTGGTAGGGCATCGGCGGCTTTCGAGGCGTACGGTACAAAACGACCGACATTGCCAGCACAATGACCAACCCCAGAGTAGCCCGGATATGCGCCTTGAATCGGGCAAAGACCGGCTTGGTCTTGGTATCATAGGGTTCGATGTCTTGTTCCACAGTACGCTTGTTCCAGTTAAGCATACCACAACCAATAGCCAGGACTTCAGTTATCAAAACACTGCGTACTAATTAGTGACCGATGATGCGAACAAAGCAGCGGACATACAGATCTGTCCTTTCCCGCAAGTATGTGCCACCGGGTACGAACGCATATGCAGTAGCCCAAACCTTGATATGAGGCAGTAATGCGTCAGAATGGCGAAAAAGATCGGTCAGGGCATACGTACATCGGCTAATATGAATAGGACAGTCGTCAGCCAGGCTGTGAAGTACACAAGGGCTGCGCCACGGAGCGCAGACTCTTGTATCATCTTCGGCAAGATTGACATGAGGAATAGGCCGTAAGCGAGACCTCCCGCATGTCCGGCCCAGTCTCGGAAATGATACATGGCGAAGCATGCGACTGCCCCTGTAGATAGCCAAGCTGGATGGTTGATGACCCGTGATGCTGTAGAGCTAGTCGACAAGGCGAGACCAATGGAGAGCGCAGCAAGAGTAATCGCACTAGAACCCACACCAGGGATTGGGCCCTGTTGAATAAAGGGTTAATTGGAGCACGGTTAGTCTTAATTAGTAGGCACCTTTGCAGGATAACCCGTCCAGGACCATGCCACAATCGTACCCGAATCAGCGAATAGCGAATGGAGGGCGAACAAAGTTCCTCCGAGTCCTACACCGGCCTTCCATAAGCTCGAGCGGCCCACCTGATTCGTTGTGTCATGTGCTTTGGATGCGGCTGGTATATCGGTTACTGGCAGCCTGGCAACAAACTGTGCTAATGACAGGAGCCCAAGGACAAGACCAGTCTTGTTCCATCCTCCGGACCTATTGTCGACAATCGGCCATACTGGATTGTTGCCATGATTCGCGAGCTTGGACAAGTTGGCCAAGATGAAACCAGCGCCGAGGACTTCGGCCCGAGTTAGTGAGCTTCCCAGACTTAACACGATCCGGCGAAGACTCACTAAAGGAAGTGCGGACAGGTGTGGTATCCCGAGCCATTCCACTCCAACCAATTGCCCAGTCAACGCTCAGTGCCATGTTTGTAAACGAGACAACGAACAGTCGATGCAGAGGACTTTTGAGAGCATAAGCGGCCATTCCAAACAAAACGCAAGCCCGAGTTGCACATCGACCCGCGTGCGATGCCACGGCATTACGAAATGGCTTGATACCAAGTAAGAATGGTGAAAGCGAGCTAAGGACAGCTAACTCGGAGCCGCTGATAGCTGAACTCAACAGCATAAGTTAAAGTATAATTTTATTGGACAAGTCCACTTGCCAAGCTCCCAAACGCTGAAGTAGAACAAGGTGATACCTGCAAGTACAAGTGAGCTAACAAGTAACATCGGAAGGTGGCAGACTTACTGAGAGAAGTATACACGGACCAGGCGCAGTATGCTATGTCGCTCCGTCAGAGCTATTTAATATACCCGTCAGGACTATTACTCACAAAGATACAAATCAGCTGCATAGGTAGCTACTGGCGAGAAGATCCAAGATCGTGTGGTTGTATTCCAGTTTTTCGAGTTGACATTGGTGATGGGCTTCTCAGCATCTTTAGCTCGTACGGTTAATAACGAAGCATCTGCCTTTGCAACGGGCTGCGTAGGGGAAACAACGCGACCCCCATTTTCGTGTATCACAGGTCTAAGTTTTAAACAATCTAGGTTTCAGCATTTGGCTACACCGGATAGACGGAGCCTGGACTAGTGAGCCTCTTGCCATACTTTTCGATTTCAGCGCTCGAGGTGCCAGCCATGTTAATTGAGACCTGAAACAAGATGTTCTTTAGAACTGGTAGTGGCTGGTTATAGGTTAGACACACCTCAACAGCACTAAAGTCCACTATACGAAAATTAGTAAAATAAAACAAACTCCAGGCGACTTGCGAGAATACCCACTTGACTTGATAGAGTCGAATGCAACATCGGCGATGATAAGCCACCACTCGAAGAAGCTGTAGTGTGTATACGCTAGAAAGCAAATCAATTACTAGCTCATGAACCAAATCTCGACAACTAACCTCCTGGTATTCTGTATACTTTGTGCCGAATGAAGAAATAGATCATTGGGGGCAAAGCACCAAAGAATCTACAAGCAGTTAAACCTAGCATCCCACGGACAGCGCAAAACACTTACGATGACGCGACAATTTTTCTAACCAAGGTTGTCAGTATTTTTTAAGTTAAAATCTCCCTCACTCACCTCCATTTGCGGGACCCATGGTTACCCGGGGGTGTATAGGCTATACTCCCAAACATCCATGGGAGATTACAGACTACGTACCTGAAACCCCCGATGTTAGTGTACGACTAAATCCTACATGCGCAGAGATACTCACAGCACCATCAACACATCGTGCGCGTCATGGTCATCGCTAGAACTACATGGACGATCGTGTTACTTCGTACAGGAAACGTTGAAGTCAACCTCTACTTACGTGATATATACCCAACCTGAAGATAGATTCAGTGATAGATTTATCACATGGAATGCCTGTGATACTCACCTCCGCATGATACAGTTCGCACAATCCCGAATATAGCGATCGTAGCTGCTGCATTTGGATGATGAACCCTCGTCACAAACCACCATAGGAATACCAGCGCAAAACGCGGGCCTGTAGCAAAGGTTTCCCTCGAGCTCAGACTGTGTTTGAACAAACTTGACTCACCAGACGTCAGTGCTATTAGAATCTGGAATAAGTTACGTTCCGGATACCAATCTCCAATGCTGTGATTTGGAATACGTCAGGTTCCTCGTGAATGAAACCCAGCCCACCATATATATAGCTCACGTAGCAGATACGCTTGGCCACCACTCATAAGGCCACCCAGCTACACCGTTCTTGACAATCTTCTTGTAGTGCAAACTGAGCCCAACTGCCAACGCACAAGAAAATGCGGCGGCTGCGCATATAGTATGAACCCGAGCGACCCATGAAGAATTAAATACAAAAGCCTGGACTGGTCGAGGTTTAGACATCTTTGGCACCTGCGCCTCCTGGGGGGCAGAAATGCAAGTGTGGAAAACAACCGTGAGTGCTCAACAATTGAACAGCACGAGTCGGAAGCACGGCACGCCGAGAATACACGTGACGTCAGTCAAAGGGTCGTGTTTATACCTGCAAGGACACGTTTGACGTGCATATATACAGGACTCATACTTCGCAAGCCGGTTCCCTCTCCTAGGTTAATATTTATAATCTCATCATCAATAACAATAAAACACACTAAGCAATATTGACTACTATAGAGCTTCAAACTACAATGACGAGTCCAAGAAAACTCAAGTATTGCTGAGAGACTTGGAACCTCAATCCGCGTATCGAGGGCAGCCCTTTGTCACTCGATCCTTCCACTATTCCAATCGAGTTCAAAGCTTTTTTGTATGTAGGCCATTTGAGTTTTCTGGACCTCGTCTCGAAGTATGCCTCTCGTAGATCGAGCATCCCTCACGTTAATGATGTACACCGAGCTCCCAGCATGTAAAAAGAAATACTGCTCTAGAACAAGGCAAGCCTTTAACGATAATCGTAAGTCAACCAGCGAAATAATCCTTTAGTAAAGGACTCACCTGACGCACCAAGAACTCTGTCCACTGTCCTTTCGCGTAGATCATATAGTGCAAGGCTGCATGGCAGTAGAACCTGAGCGCGAATGGGTAGGCCTCGTGAACAATCCGTTTGAGCCTTTCACGCTGTGACTTAGGTACGTCTATGCGTGGCTGTCTCGTAGCTCCTTCAACAATGTTTAGTGCCCTATTACTAGCTGGAGGATAAATCACTCCTACGTGAACGATTAATTTTTTCTAGAATATCTTGAATAAACTCGTTTGCGGCGTTGGTTACTTCGATCGGCCATAAATCTGGCTTGACCGCATGTTGGGATTCAGCCGGCATACAATATACTGTCTTTGTCCCTGAACCTCCCTGCTTCATGGTGATTGGATCCTGGACGGGCTTTGATGTCGTAGGTTGACCAGCAAGTACGGCGGCCATTGTTTTCACACTCTCGTCGGAAAAGGGCATCTGTTGGTACCTCGTAACCCAGTCCTTCATATTGTACTTTTCAGCATCCTCCACAGACAACACGGCCAACCGCTTGACCCTCTCTTCAAACGGCTCGTTAGGATAGAACCCCTCCATCTTCTTCTCCATTGACCTAGCGGCTGACAAAGCGTCCAGCACAACCGTCTGAGTTTCTCGGTTTCCGGGCTGCAAAAGGGGAAGAGGATGGCCAGGTTTCTCCCGTTTGAGATACTCAACAAGGTCTTTTATGTGCCTGGTTTTTTCTTCGAGACCAAGCATAGGCCAACGGTTACAGAAACGCTCAAATGGGACTAGCCACTCCCGTTCGGTAAATTGTAGGGATTCAACCAAATACTTTATATGTTCTGTGTCTCGTTCATTGCGCGTGGCGAGCTTCAGTTCGTAAACCATTTCTCTCCACAGTTCGGGGAAACGCTGGATTGCGGGTCGGCCGCCCATGCCATCAACTAACGAGCGCAGGCGCCGAAAGTCGATCGCTAGACGGATCCCTTTCCAAGATGGCAAGATCGGTGGTTTAGCGGCTCGTAACCACATCCCCCAGAAAAAGTTATAAGTCGTGTTATCCCAGGGAAGTCCAGGAGTATCATACGCATATAAGTCCACAGAAGATTGAGGTTTCTGGCAAGGTTGTGGGAGCAAGGCAGCTGCCTCCAGCTCCGCAATGTTGGAATCGGAGTCGCGTCGAGTTATCTCAGGAGCTTTGCCTTTAGTTCCAGGCATAGAAGCGACTACTGGTGAGAGAGACTGCATAAGCAGCGCGACTAGTTCGTTCTTTTTGTTCATCTCAAGCGTAGCCCAGTCATCGCAGAACTTCCCAAAGTGACAAAGATAGTCCTTGACATAGGCCCTTAGCCTTGCTATCGAACGCATGTTATTCTGGACTGCCCCTCGCTTGACTATATTCATCCCAATGGCTAGTCGAATCCAAGCACCCGGAGAGTGTAACAACTCGTTCAAGCCGCCTGGAAGCTTGTTGATCTCCATATTGAAAGTATAGCAGTCCAGTTCTAAAGTATTTCCGCTGAGATTTTGAGGAAGTGGGGGTGCGACCATGGGTCGATCCATAGATAAATCCCAGAGCTTCATCATGTAAAAGCAGATCGGATAGTCCACTGGGATTCCTGGCTCAGACCGCTCGCATAATCGAACAGCAACACAAGGCGCCGACTCGGGGGTGACAGGATCCAAGGATACGGGGGGCCAGATACCGTAGTCAAACGGCATTTGAGTAAGATTAGGGTTGATCTCCTGAAGTTTCTTGCCGAGCACATATAGCAACCGCTCTCTTTCTAGTGTCGGAAGCTTTGGCCAGTTGATACAATACTGCTCGAACGGGAGCAGCCACTCGCGTCCCATCCGCCGAATTATTTCAACGATGTGTTTAGAGTGTTGGTCATCCTGATCTTCGCTGTCGATCAATCCCATGCTAAGTGCAACCTTCTTCCCTATTTGTGGATTATGTTCAAGCTCATCGAAGCCGCCTAGGTGCATAATCCGAGTAAACAAGGCGTACACGTTGCCGGTCGGCGAAATCTCCTTCATCTCCCGTGACGGCTGTAGCGTCTCCGCAAGTTTACCGTGGGCGATGTGCGCATACCAAAGATAATTGAATAGACTATGATCTTTGGGGGCACCAGGCTGATTGTAGCCCCGTACATTAACACGAGCTAGGACTGGAGTTGCATGAGAAGTTGTCTTTAGCGTTGAAGTTGGTGTTGGATCCAGAGCCCGAAGCGCATGGGGGCTAGTGAGCTTTGGTGCCAGATTTTCATCCAGCGCGACGAGATGGTCCAACTGCGCATTCCCCAGACCTTCCGATGGGGGCTGAGACATAACAGTGATCAGAATGAAAGTGAGTTGACGTGCAAGTCAGTAAGAGCAAAAAGAGAGCGGTTTTAACACACGAAGTTGTGGTGGTTCAAATTCAGCGAGAAAGGGGTCCATCATCATGATGCCAAATAAAACACGATAGGGGCCGGAAAAAATGTGGCTGTACAGGCCCAGGACGGGGTGGCTAAACTCAAAATTTCGCAAATGAAGCTATTGCACGTTAAGGTTACGTAGGCGAACATCATGATAACAGCTAAAATACACTGGTCATACCAAGCATCGAGCGGAGGGCTAGTGTTTTAAATTGACCTTAGAACAGGCACTGGTGACTATTCACCAACCAAAATAGCTAATACCCTGTTGAGACTATCACGTTAGCCTAATACCTGCCGTAGATATTCAGGGTTAATCAGGTTTAACAGGATTTCATAAAGGATACTCCATCGGATAACACTCATTCATCGCCAGATCGTAATAACAAGTCTAAGAAGCTCAGGCATTTTCTGAGACGTTTGGAGGCTGGATTCACGGATTAACATTAGCATCATCTCTTGATTCCCTCCCCACGCAGGTTTCTCAGATCCGAGCCTTCGACGAATACAACGACTGTGTCCTCTGAACTTCGTCTTGCAATATACCCCTCGCAAACTGAGCGTCCCTCAAACAAATGATGTACACTGAGCTTCCGGCGTGTAAAAAGAAATATTGCTCTAGCACAAGACATGCCTAGCATTCGCATAAGCTAACGCGCAAAAAGGCCGTTGGCACTAAAAAGCCCACCTGACGCAGCAAGAACTCTGTCCACTGTCCTCTTGCGTAGATCATGTGGTGCAAGGCTGCGTGGCAGTAGAACCTCAGCGCGAATGGATAGGCTCCACGAACGATCCGATCGAGCCTCTTGCGCTGCAATTCGGATAGTTGTATGCGCGATTGATTTAATGCTCCTGCAACAACATTTAGCATACTATAAATAGAGGGGGGAGGGAGGCGACAACTCACGGGATTCGTTAATATTTTTTAGAATCATTTGAACAAAATGATTCGCTGCGTTGGTGACTTCATGAGGCCACAAGCCCACATTATCCAGCTGCTGAGGTTTCGCCAACAAACCTCCAGGCACATTGCTCGGCGAACCTCCTACGCGCCTGATGGAAAGAATCTCGAGCGGTTTTGACGACGAAGGCTGGCCGGCAAGCACACCAGCCAATTGTTTCATAACCATATCCGGAAATGGTGCCCGCTGGTACTGCATGATCCAATCTTTCATGCCAAACTTTCCAGCTTCCTCCGTGGATAACGTGCTCAGCCGCTTCATCCTATCTTCAAACGGTTCATGGAGATAAAACCTCTCCATCTTCTGCTCTATCCACCTCGCGGTTGATAAAACGTCCACCTGAATCCTCTGAAATTCGCAACCCCGAGGTCGAGATAAAGGCAGTTGGATATTAAGCTCGTTTGCTTGAAGATGTTGAGAAAGTCGCGTGATTTGTTTGAGTTTTTCTTCAAGGCTAAGCGAACACCACTTGGTACAGAATTGCTCGAACGGGAGTAGTCGCTCCTGCTCGATATACTTCAGAGATTCCACCACACACTTCATGTGTTCGCTTTCTCGCTCCTCGCGTGTAACTAGCTTGAGCTCGTAAGCCATCTGCCTCCACAACTCGGGGAAGCGTCGCATTACGGCTGAACCGCCAAAACCGTCGATCAATGCGCGCATACGCGGAAAGTCAACCATAATCGGGCTCCCATTCCAAGTCGGCAAAGGCAGAGGAATTTTTGCGTCTAGGACCCACAATCGGATAAAATAGGCAAGTTCCATCGCATTCTGGGGGAGCCTAGGAGTATTGTACGCATACAGGTCCACAGAAGAATAGTTTGGCTGCTGAATTCCTAAGTTCGTATTAATACCAGGCTTTGGTGTTAATTGGTTCACTGCAGAGCTTTCAGGTGCTTTGCCTTTGGTCAACCTAGAAAGTAGCGATAGAAGCATCTTGTGCTTTTTATCCGCCGCAAGTATAGCCCACTGGTCACAGAACGCTCCAAAGTGTCCAAGATAATCCTTGACATATATTTTGAGCTGTGTAATGATCTGCCACGACTGTGCGTCACTTTGATCCTCCCGCTCAATCAGATTCATCCCAAAAGCCAATCGATGCCAAGCACCTGGAGTGTTCAAGACCCCATTCATGGCGCCTTCAAACTTGTTTATCTCCAAGTTGAATTTGTAGCAATCGAGTTGCAGAGAATTCCCGTTGGCGTCTGGTTTTGACCGAGGAAGTGGTGGTACGTTAAAGGGCTGATTCAAAGACAGATTCCAAAGTTTCATCATGTAAAAATAAGTTGCGTAGTCCGTCGGTATTCCAAAATCGGTTCGTTCGCCCACTCGCACAGCAACACAAGGCACCGAGATGGTGCTAATTGGATCCAAAGACATAGGGGGCCAAGTACCATAATCAAACGGCATCTGCGTGACACCCGGACTGGTTTGTTGTATTTGCTTGCAAAGTTGGTTTAATAGTCGTTCTTTTTCCAGCACAGGAACCTTGGGCCATTCAGCACAATATCGCTCAAAAGGTTGTACACACTCGCGTGCAAGTCGTTGAATCACTTGAACAACCAATTCAGCGTGTTCATCGCCCTGATCCTCGCTCTGTACCAGCTTCATCTTGAATGCAAGCCTGTTCCATTGGTGTGGAGTACGTTCGAGTTCATCATGTCCGCCTAGCTGCCCAATCCAGGTTCCCAAAACGTGTAGGTCGATCTTTGAGAGGATCTGATACATCTTCGACCCAGGCGCTGCGTGCAACCGTGTCCCAGGTTTACCGTGGATGCAATAAATATGCCAGAGGTAACCAAACGTATTTCTATCGATTGAAGCTTTAAAATGATTGTAGATGCGTAGGCATACGTAAGGAGGGGGCTGAGGTCCTGCAGGAGGTGCCGCGATTACGCGTTGAGGAGATAGGGCTGCACCAGGAGCTGGGGATGTAGCGGAAGGGATTGTGGCCGCGACAGTAGGGGCCGAAGTTGTCGCAACATCGACTGGGGTCGTGACAGGAGCAGCTAAAGGCAGCGAAGATTTTGGAGCCGAAGCTGGAAAAGGAGGTCGAGCCCGAGCCAGGTCGAGTTTGGATGTTGTCTTGATGTGTTCAGAAGTCGGATTGGGGGTCTTCCACGTAAGATCTTGCTGATGTATATGATTCGACGGAGCAAAGTGTTCCAGTGGTGGATTTCCAAGAAATCGAGAGAGCGTTTGAGCCATTACTACGACAGACGCGAGCAAGTGGAGGTATACAAGTTAGTAGGATCGGAGAACAGCAACTGGGTTTATATCTACTGCGAGGCTGTGGTGGTCCATTTGCAGAGCGTGAAAGGGGTTTATGAGGCTGATGGTCCATGTCGCGACGATGCCAAACAAACTGCGACAAGGGGGCTTCTCTCGAGGAGTGGCTGTACTGTGGGTCCAAGCGCGGCTGGTGGCAAACAAAAGCGGCAGGTAATCACAGGACGAGGTACAACAACCAGGTCTCTAGGAGATTCGGCAGCCAATTGATTGGGAAGGTTCGAGAGAACAACGCCAGGGGACGGCAGGTATATAGGCAATACCTCACTCATCCTCTCTGCGAACCAATCCCTCAGTTCCTATAGGAAATTTATATATCCATAGATAACAAGCCGTACCTACAAAGTCTCCGCAGGCAAGTCGATTTACTAAACGATAGTATCATACGTACACGCTAGACTAGCACGCTCAGCGAGGAACCTTTAGCACAAACAATCGCGCGCGTCGTTCCTTTCCGAGCAATCTCGAAAGGGTCTGAGATATTACAGTAACAAGAGCGTGAATCCGGTGCAGTTTTCAAGACCAAATAGAGCGAGGGGGGTTACCACATAAGTTGGTACGTAGTAGTTGTGATGGCCCGATTATAGAAAGGAACTTGTAGATGTCAACAAACAAAGCGCGACAGGATTTCAGGGCGTGGCCAAGGTGTGGCTGTACAGGTCCATTCAGCCATGTGGCTAAAACGCGTGCTGAACTCCGCCTAGCTTAAAGTCAATTGTCGCGATAGACATACTTATATATGGCCCCATTGTACTACATCAGGGGTAGGCAATCGGTACTTGCGACTGAGTATAATAAACTATTATATTCTCTAGTCGGAATAGTAGTCCACCTGGTACTTTTCGATGCTCAGAGAGACAACAAAGTTTGTATAAGGCAGCACCGCAATCTACTACTATTATGTCCGATGGGAACGAAGCTCTAGTATCTACTAAGGGCTTTGGACCCTTATATGCATGTAGGCAGTCTTCTTACCCAGTGCTATTCCTCCTGCTTCAGTTGTTATACTTCGACATCTTGAGCGAGTAAGACGACTGAGTCTTCCGAACTTCGTCTCGTAGTATACCCTCCGCAAACAGGGCGTCCTTGAAGTTGACGATGTACACTGGACTTCCAGCATGTGTGAGGAAGAACTGCTCAAGAACAAGACAGGCCTGGAGTATACGCAAACAGTGAGTCGGTGAGTGAACTGTCATTCCTGGCAAAAACTCACCTGACGCATAAGAAATTCTGTCCATGTGCATTTTGCGAAAATTATGTAGTGCAGGGCTGCGTGGTAGTAGAACGTAAAAGCAAACGGATAGGCTTCGTGGACGATCTTCTGAAGCCTTTCACGCTGCAACTTAGGTACTTGTATGCGCGGTTGATCCGTTGCTCCTGTCACGATCATGTCAGTGCTCCGTAGCACTGCGAAAAAAGATTACTCGCTAGAATCATTGATCTTCTTCAGAGCCGCCCGAATGAATTCGTTAGCCGTCTCGAAAAGTTCAGCAGGCCACACGCTTTGCTCGTCTGCTTCCTCGGATTTCGTCGGTACGTTCATAAGTACTCCATCCCATGAGCTTGCCAACAATTTAGTAGTCAAAACATCGAGCGGCTTCGACGATGAAGGCTGGCCAGCGAGTACATCAGCCATCTTCTTCACCGCTTCGTCTGACAGAGGTATGCGCTGAAAGAACAGGACATAGTCCTGCAAGCCGTATCTTTTAGCCTTACGAATAGACATAGTGCTCAACCGTTTAATCCTCTCTTCAAACGATTCATTTGGATAAACCTGCCGCAACACCCCTTCCATGCTCCTTGCAGCATACAACACGTCTACTTGGAGCGTATCCAGCTCATCTTTATGGCGAGGTAGGGGCAGCGGATGATCTGGTATCTCCTTCTTGAGATACGTAACGAGTCGTCCAATGCGTTCGTTTTTCTTCTCGAAAGTAAGGGTAGCCCAGTTTGTGCAGAATTTCTCGAACGGAGTGAGCCACATATTTTCCATAAATCGAAGAGATCCAGTCACTTTGTCCACGAGTTCAGTTTCTCGTTCCTCCTGCGTGACCAGCTTCATGTGAAAGGTGATCCCCCTCCACAGCTCAGGATAGCGCTGCAGCACAGTTCGGCCACCAAAACAGTCAATTAAGTTGCGAAGCAGTCGCATGTCCACCGTGACTTGTTTCTTTCCCCAGCCTAGAAGACGTGGAGGATTGTCTTCCGAGAACCACATCACCCAGAAGAAGTTGTAGATAGTAGCTTGCTGGGGAACTCCTGGAGTAGCGTACGCATATAGGTCAACAGAACGCTTGATATCCGGTTCGAGCAGCCAAAGCCGATCAGCCGCCTGTAAGTCTATAATGCAAGAACCCAAACTGGCTGGCGTCTTTTGAGCGGTTTCGGGTGCCTTTCCTTTGGATGGCGCTAGCGTAGAAGAAGGAATCGTTGTCCCAGAAAGCTTTACTATAAGCTTTGTGATGGCTGTACTCTTTTCCTTCTTTCCAAGCCTAGGCCAGCCGTTGCAGAAATTTCTAAAGTGGCACAGGTAGTTCTTGGCATACGCCATCAATTGAGCCATAACCTGCTTCGCGCGCGCGTCATCCTGGTCCACTCGCTCGATCAAGCTCATCCCAAAAGCCAGCCGAGCCCAAGTGGCATTTGGGGAACGCAACAAATTAGTTGAGCCCCCCGTGAGCTTGCTGATCGCCACACTAAAAGAAAAACAAGCCATTTCTGGATTTTTCTCGTTAATGCCATGAGGAAGCGGCGGCGCAACCATAGGCCTTTCCTTAGACATATCCCACAGTTTCAGCATGTAAAAGCAGGTTGCGTAGTCAGTTGGAATCCCCGCCTCAGACCGTTCGCGCAACCGTACATAGACACAAGCCTTAGATTCAGGACTGATGGGATCCAGAGACGTAGGAGGCCAGATACCATAGTCGAACGGTAACGGGGCGTTCGGCGTAGCGTTCCGAATGCACCTGCCAAGTTGGTATATCACCAATTCCCTGTCCACCTGCGTAAGCTTGGGCCACTGTATGCAGTATCCCCCGAACGGAAGTAACCAGTCGTGTACGGCCTGTCGAATCATCTTGGCGACTTGTTCGCGCTGATCGTCATTATCGCTTTCCTCGATCAACCCCATACCGAGTGCGACCTCCTTCCAATTATAAGGATGACGCTCAAGTTCATCCCAGCCACCTAGCTTCTCCATACAAACGTATAAATCATACGCGTAGCCGGGCGGCATAGGATTTTCCGACACTGGTGACGGCTTCAACGATTTCCCGGTTTCGTCATAGAAGTTGTGTGCACAGTAGAGACACAGGAATGTATCACGATCATTTGGGAATCCAGGGTAGTTGTAGCCACGCAAGTCGACGGGATTTAAGGTTTTTGGAGCCAGGGGTGCATCAGGAGCGTCTGGTATTGGGACAGGAGTGGTTGGTGTTGCGACGGGAGGAGCTGGAGCTGTAACAGATACAACTGAAGGCAGAGATGGCTTTGTCGCCGAAGCTGGAGATGGAGGCGGAGCCCGAGGTCGTTCAGGCTCAGGTATAGTCTTGGTTCGTTCGAGCATAAGACTGGTGAATGATTTTCCGCACAAAGTCCCAATAATGGATATGGTTTAACCAAGGTTCAGTCGAGCAGAATGTCCCAGTAGGAAATTTCGGAATGTCGTGAGAGTTTAAGCTATGGGTGTAGGCAATAAGGCTGGAAAAGAGCAAGGGGGATTTATATCCTAGTTTGAGGCTGTGGCGGTCCTAGTGCAGAGAAAGGGGATCCATGGGGCTGGTGGTCCAGGTCGCGGAGGTGGCCAAACAAACCGCGACACAGAGGCTTTTCTGGGATTGTGGCTATACAGGTCCAAAACCTGAAGCTCCGCAAACGAAACCCAAAAAATACCTATTTATACACAGCAGTATAATACACCTAAAATCCTAGAGAGATGGAAGAAGGGACAGCACTCAGTCGGGTAAATTGAGGAGCGTAGGACGAGGAAACAGGAGTCTAAACCGACTATACAGGAGGTAATCTTGTTCCTTGTCTCGTTCCAACCGAGTCCTCAGGTTTTTCGCAGATAGTTTCTGTAACTCCAGATAGTATAGCTGCACCTCTAATATATCAGCGTGTAATTCGACCTTGATCCTTTCCGCCAACGCCATCCGGTTCACCCACAGAACGGGTGCCGGGCTTGTCGCCATGCCCAGAATGTTGATAACATTGGTACCTACAACCTCTTCGGGCGGCGCAGCCTCTCCTGTGGCAGATATAGACTTCATATGGGCGTAAATGCTGAATAAGTCGATATCTGTGCGAATTGCGAGGCCCTGATGCGCCAAGCGCTCGACCATGTAGAGCATAGCCTTCGATGACATGAGCCAAGAGATTGTCAGAAAGGGCTATGAGCTCACGGTGCGGACGTTTGCATCCTCGAAAGGTTGCTCGTATGCTATGTTTATTGCAACGTAAATAGCCTGGCTAAGTGCCCCTTGGTAGTCGAATCCTGAAGCAGCTGGGGCCTATAATCGGTCAGATAAGACGAACGCCACGATAAATGCAACGAACGGCACTCACAACATCACGATAGGGAGCAGGAGACTGATGCCTTTGACTGACGGTACAGTAGTTCCACTGTCCGACCGAGCCACACTCCCCTGTTGGACCAGCTGGTCCTTGAAGAAATACTAAATACTATCCCTGACTAAACGGAACAAATCAGACTCACCGCCTTTGTTTAAACGAAACACAGTCGCGGTTTTGATTTTTCCATCAAGTAACCACCAATTGAGTTGCCTAAGCACACATTCCTTGTGACTAAATATTGGATTAAACGTGACAATCTGCCGAGCCACGGAAAAACTCAATCTTCCGCCAAGGACACAAGAATCAGGCTCAAACTCACCTCGGCAAACGGAAGATTGCTGCTTTGTCTCTGCTCGGGCTTTACGCGCGGGCCGCGGCGCCGACTAGATGAGCCACGGGTGGAAGTTTGGCGGGTACTTGCAGCGCCACCTGCATAATGACTAGAACGCCTGTCTCTCGCCGTTCTCGACGAGGATGAGCCCATAGAAGGATGTATTAGTGAGACTGAACTGTCGTCGAACTGAACCCTCGTTGCTAACTCGAATGGTGAGACGAGCAGACGTGGATGGTGTAAGCGCTACCATGCCGAGCAGTGCTACCAGGCAACAATCAATATGATGCCCGAAGTTAGATCTGCCCTGAAATTAGTGCGTCTATTTTTCGCTTTTCCTGATGGTCGCCCTCGACGCCCAGGAACGCTTGCCGGAGCTGGGAACATGCAGAATGCGCTGGACTCGCCGATATACGTCCTGCTCGCACCACACGTGACACCGACGGATCCCAGATATTGATTTTCCAACTACGGAGCGCGAGTAGACTACGCCACCACTAGAGCTTGCAGAGCGCATGTAGCGGAGTGTATACAAAGGCACACGGCAGACACAGGCCGGGAGTTCTTTAGAAGCGCGCCGCGTGGTCCCTAATTGCGTTGCCATGGAACGTCGATCCTTTGCAATTTATAGATTTTCTTAGCGCTCTTAAAGGCGGGTCGCCCGCTCGCAAGGTCCTCAGGCTTTCCTCCTTTGCACGGTCGTGTCTTTTTCTCTCCCCTCTCTTTGTCGTTCTCTTTACGGTCAGTATATCGCGTACCTATACGATACATGGTACTAACGTCGCGCAACAGGACCCCGGTGGCCCTTTACTGCCGTGCAGCTCATAACACATTTTCACTCGCTCAATCTTTGCCGGCTTAGGTTTCCGACACTCTAACGTGACTGTGAGTCGTTGGATTGGAGTCGAGCTGAAACAGGCGTGGCTAAAGTTTGATCCTACAGTTTCGTTCCTTACATCATGTTGATCAACTCTTCAACTCTTATTGCCGTACTCGGCTTTGTTGCTGCTGCCCCGGCGTTTGCAGCTCCCACCAGCGGCTCTTCGCTCCCTTCGGTTCGCCGCAGTCTTGCCTCCAAACTTGAACGTCGTGCGGATAAAGTCGCCCGTCAAAATAACGGCGGCAACAGGAACGGCGGCGGGAATGGTGGTGGAAACGGCGGTGGAAATGGTGGAGGTGACCCTCAAACATCCCTCCGTGAGTTCTAGGCCGTGTTGGTTCTAGTATCATTCTAATATCCTGGGGCACAGAACTCGATCCTTCACAAGTCGCACCTGGACTTGCTTCGGACGGCCAGGAGGGCGGTGGAGATCCTGGCCAGGTTGCATCCCTGACGTCCAAGAACAACTAGTGAGCTCGTACCGTACCAACCCGAGCAACCCGGTCTCTAACCATCATTTTCTTCGTAGCATCAACTTTTGTCTGAGTGCGTTGTGACTTCTTAAAAACAATACAATTCGGTAACACTGATATTCCTTTTTCCGCATACAGCCCAGCCAGGTGTTCCCCTCACCAACGGTCTGCAAATCAAGACCGGTAGCTGCAATGCTGTTCCTGTACGTCGATTATAGTTTACATGCTGCTGGGCGCTTTCTAAAGAAAGCCATACAGATGGGTCGCATCATCGGCGTGGACAGCATGCCCTCGTCCAAATTCTCAAACCCAAAGAACGGAGACGTCATCCCCGCCAACCAAGCGTTTACCATCACCATGGCCATCAAGAACCTGGTTACCGGTAACTTTGTCAACCCAAACAAGAACTACTATTCAGCTCCCCAACGTAAGTTCAAAACTTTCTGTGTCCCTGCTTCACATGTTCTAACTATATGCGCGTCTCGTAACACAGAGGTTGATGGAAGCGGCACCTGCATCGGTCACTCGCACGTCACGATTGAGCTCTTGCCGTCGCTCGACTCGACTCAGCCGTTGGACAACCGCAAGTTCGCGTTCTTCAAGGGATTCAATGAGAAGGCCCAGGGCGGTGTGTTGAGCGCGGATGTTACCGCGGGCTTGCCTGCTGGTGCTTACAGGATGTGCTCGATCAACTCGGCGGCCAACCATCGTGCGTGTTTTTCTTGCTTTTATTTATTTGTGGGGGCGAAACTCATGGATGAATGTAGAGCCTGTGCTTGTTGCGGTCGCTCAGCGTGGTTCTACAGACGACTGTGTCTACTTTACGGCTGGTAATGGCGCTGGCAATGGCGGTGGAAATGCTGGCAACGGCGGTAACAATGGAGGTAACAACGGCGGAAACGGCGGTGGCAACAATGGCGGTAACGCTGCTAACAACGGAGGCAACGCCGCTGGCAACCTCGGTAACGCTGGTAATGCTGCGGGTAACGTCGGAAACGCTGGCGGCGCTGCGACTGTGACCGCTGCTCCCACCTCGACCGCTGCTGCTGCTTCTTCATCCTCTGCTGCCGCCTCTTCGTCTGCCGCTGCTGGCGGTGGACGTGGTGGTAACAAGGGCGGTAACGGTGGTCGTGGCGGCTTCGGTGGCAACGGTGGACGCGGCGGCAACGGAAACGGTGGTCGGAACAACGCTGCTGGGGCCGGTTCTTCCGTCGTCCCGTCGTCCACCCCCGTCGCGGCTTCTTCCTCTTCCGCGCCCGTCACTGTCCCGACTGCTGGTGCCGGCGCCGGTGCTGGTAAGGGAGCCAACCTCCAAACCTTCACAGGTGCGCTCGGCGGTGCTGCTCCCGCCGTCACCGCTGGAGACCGAGGATTCGTGGTCAATGGAGCTAGCTTTGTGAACAAGGCCGCTGCGCTACAGAGGTCTTGTGATGCTCAGAAGAACGCTTGGTATGTTAACTCGCTTACCTCTTTCAACCATCAAAACTAATTCCTTCATGGCATCATAGCGCGAACGCTGCAAACTCTTCTGGGAACAAGGCCCCGCTAAACGTCGCAGGGTGCGAGAAACAAGCTACGGCGTGTCAAGCGGCCATTCGCGCCTAGTTTCTTCGTTTCTTCCTCTCACTCTGTCCGTCTCGCCTTGATACCTTACCTCTGATCTGCTTTTTTGTTGTTTTGAACGAACTCGTTAGCTAGACGTGTCCCTCTTCTTACCTTTTTCCCCTGTCTGATTGATATCCATGTTATATGCGCACGGCTGAGCGATTATTTGTTTCGAGAATGGATTTGATCGTGCTTAGTATACCAAACATTGATCGAGTGTGAGATGGATATGAGTACGAGTGACTCCGAGTTCGAGTTATATGTGTAAGGACTTGGGAAGCGAGCGGCGACATTGTAAGTGGTTCGAGGAGTGGGCGTAGCGATTGACGAGGGCGGAGCGACTGGCGCTGTCGCCTAACGATTGTTTTGGACTTCTCACGTGAAGTTGTACGCTTGTGAATTTTCTCTGGTAAAGTTCTCATATATCGCCACAGCTTATCATGGCTGCCACGATGAGCGAATGGCTTGAAGATACAATTACTATAACAAGCCCGGGTTCACCGCTCTCAGGAGATAGGAGGATCGGCACAGGCGGCTAGCGCTTTGTCATCTGTCTCGGAAAATCGCGGGAATTTTTTTTGACGCCAGCTCCAACTTGAGCTACAAAAGAGCTGTGCAAGCGAGAGTCCGAGGATCATCGTTCGAATGTTCAGTTCAGAACAACAGGGAGAGAGGAGTTGGAGCGGGATGTGTTTCAGGTTGGTGTTTGTGGCCGATAGCTGAAACTTGGGGCGACGCCCGGGTTGTGATGGGGAGAGTTGTTGGGTTTGTTGCTTTTCATGCTCGATGTGATATGGTTATGAGATGAGAGGCTAACGGTTTTGGATTTATGTTTCTTTTTTTCTGTGTGGAAGGAAGAGCGCGAGCGCGGTTGAGGTGGTCGATATTCTATTGTGAGTAGGGGTTCATCCGGTGGCGTTGCGCGTGGTATTTTGTCGGAACCGCGAGCGACGATCCTCTGTCCGTTCATTTGGGACATGTGTCGCTAGCGCTAGCGTACTCCGTAGTGCGTGTAGTCGGGTAGACGACTCGGGTTGCCTGGACACCGACCTAGGTAAATCATTAAATCTTATGAACCAAAATCTGTTTGCATGTGCTTGGGCATACAAGCTATAACTTTATGGATCAGGCCTGAGCCACATACCTGACCGGTTTTGATGGTGAGCGGGAACGGACACGGGAGTGCCCGCCCGGGAGATAGCTGTGTAGGCTGTATGCATATATGGCACACTTACCACACATAGCAAGTGACGCTCATCGCGGAGGATCGATTACCGGGTCGGAATGGTAGACGCTCGGTTTAGTATTGAATTTGCGCTCGGGGTTAGACTTGCACGGTGCGAGGGCGCAGAGTGGAGAGAGAGGACACTTTGCTACAATCGGCTGGACGATCGTCGTGCGGTGGAATGCAGGCAGGATCGCAGGGAAAGCACGCAGGGCTTGACGGGATCAGCGAGCGGCATCTGAGATCCGTCGGCGCTCCTTGTCATCCCGCCGCGCACCGCGCACCGCGCACACGTAGGCGTAGCTCGGAGGGTCGGCCGGGGCCGTCCGAGAGTGGGTTGGAGAAGGCTCGAGGGAGAGAGAGGAAGCGGGGTCGTGCATATATGCGAGCGTATGGAGGGGACACGAGGGCGCTGAGTCAGGGGAGGATTGTCGGGAATGAGGTGGGATGGTGCTCGTTCCCCAAAAGCCGGCTCATCTGGGTCCGGAAGCGCTGAGCTTCTTCGGGCGAGGTGAGGAGGGAGGTCTGTGCGCAGACGACGGATGCGGCGCTCGGGGCGCGAGTGTCCACGACGCGGGCGGACAAGCGGATGTGTGCATCACAAAGATAAATGCCCCAGGCTGGGAAGCCGAGAGCACCGCGGTCTGTCTACGACCGGTTGTCGGCGGCGACACTACATGTAACAGTACGGATGATGACTTGCGCGACTCGGACGATGGGCAGCTGGCTCTGCAATGCATCAGACATCGCTGATCATTTTTCCTGCATTTTTTGAGTCGTCTGCGGCCGAGTGGAGAGATTGTTTGTCCGGGTGTTGTTGCGTGTGTGTGCATGTGGCCTGTGCCACACCGCCGTTGTACGATCAGAGAGCCCTTCCCTTCCGTTTCCTGCAACGACGTCGAAATTGCCCGCGGCCCCCTCCTTGCTCGCCGTCTCCCCACTCTCCGGCGCTCTCCTGGGCAGCGACGACACACGCGGACACGACTCTGCATAGCGCCCGCGCGAACCCCGCAGTCCCTCGCGCGTCCCACGCCCGATGGGCGACCCGCTCAGCAACCCGTTCGCACAACAGGCACTTTTCCGCCAGCTCCAGGCGAACCAGCTCAACGCGATGAACAACCCGAACGGCGGCGTTCCCCCCGGCCCGCCCGCGCTCGGGGGCCAGATCCCCTCCATCCCCGGCGGCGTCCAGGACCCGGACCAGGCAAAAATGTGGAAGGCCATCGGCGACCAGTTTCGGAACAGGCCCTCGAATGGCAATCCCGCCCAGGTCAGTCACAGTCCCAGTGCTAGTTCTGTTACTGCCGTTACGCCTCGAGTATTGTCCACATCCCATCCATCCTCTTCTACTCTCGGTTCTCCCCCTCCCCCCGGTTCTCGATTCTCCGCCCCCGCCTTCTCGCCCGGTCGCTCTCATCCGTTGCCCTGCGGCGATCTGCCAGAGCCCGCGCTTGCTGATGCCTCGCGGTGTGAGCGTTGGTCGTGCAGCCAGCCCGCTTTGGGCCTCTGCACCGCCACCGACTCCATTCTCTGCCACGAAACGAATGCTTCCGGCCATCCTCTCATCCGCCACCACCGTACTGACGCCGCTCGCTCCTCAGTTCTTTCAAAACATCGTCCACATGCAAGGCCAGGGCTTTCGCCCAGGCAACCACACCATGGCCCTCGCCAGCGGACCCCAGGCTAATCAACCGAACCTCGCCCAGGCGAACCCCACCGCCCAACAGCAGTTTCTCCAGCAACAGAACATGCAGCGCCTCGGCATGGGTCTCGCCCAGCAGCAGTCCCAGCAGGCCTCGGGCGCCAACCCCGGCATGCACCCCGGTCTCGCCAACGCCAGCCAAGCGCACCTGAACAACCTACAGCAGACTAACCCGGCGCTCTTGTCCATGATGGGAATCGGCGCCAACGGCATGGGCCAGAACAACAACCACTTGATGTCCAACATCCTCCGCAATCCAAACGGCGTCCTGGACCGCTCGATGTTAGACCCGTCGATGAACGAACAGGTGGGTGTTTCTCGCGCGGCTACCGCACCGGCGCTAATACATCAACTGACCGGCGGATGATTCACAGTTGCAAGCCATGCAGCGCGCACGGAATAACCTGACTCAACAGGGCGGCGCGGCCGCAGCGGCGAACCAGCACATTCGCCTCCCCTCCAACGAGCACAACGCTTCTCCCCTCCTTGCAGCCCCCCACGACCAGAATCTTATGATGCACCAAGGCCTCAACCGTTCGCCACAACCCGGCAACCCCAGTCATCCGCCAGGTCTGGCCCAGTCCCCCCAATCAGTCGCGATCATTCACAAGCTTGATTCAATGCCTCTACGAGAACTCGAGATGCGAGTGGCCAACTGGCGGGAAAACCTTCCGAACACCGAGGCCCGCGTACGTGAGCTCCTGGCCGCGATCCAACGCCCTGGAGCAACGCCGGAAATTCAGGCGGCGTTCGCACGGGCGAAGCAGGACTATGAGCAACACAAGTTCCTCTTCATCAAGTCTCAGGAGATTCTCGCACGCAAGCAGGCGCAGCTCCACCAGCAGGGTCAAAACTCGGCTCGCATGACGCCTACGAATATCGGAGAACCGAACAGGCCCGGAAGGTGGGTTGATTAATTTTTTCCCTCAACCGCAAGGATACTGACTTCCGTTTATCAGTCGTGCCGCCGGTGGTGGATTACCCGGACAAGCACCGGGAATGCCGGGATGGCAAGGTCAGCCTGGGCCGTCGACGACACCCCAGATCCCTCCTCAGCCTTCCCCTCGTAATCCCAGCGCGGCCTCATTCCAACCCACGCCCTCCCCTCAACCCAATGCCGATCAGCAGGTCCAACAAACTTCGCCTCAGTTTAGACCTGGCGGAGGACGTCAAACCGCTATCCCGCGCGACCGCCAGACGTTTGCGAGCTTTATCCGGATGTGGTTCATGCAGACCGGGCGCAACGTCGAGAACGTACCAAAGATCGGCGACAAGCCACTTGATCTCTACCAGATGTACATCGAGGTCGAGGGACTTGGCGGACCGGACAAGGTGCAGGCCACGGGACTCTGGCATCTCGTTGCCATGAAGATGGGATACGTCACGCACGACCAAAATGACCCCCAGCTGGCGCACATCGCCAAGGTTCTCGCGGACGCTTACGCCGGACTCCTCGCTCCTTTCGATCTGTTCTGCGTCGACCGGTTGCGCGCTCTGAGCGCTGGCATGGACCAACAGCGGAAAATGATGAATCAGTCCATGGGGATTGGCGGCGTTCCGCAGGTTCCCGGCGGAGTTGACCCGGCTATGCGGACGGGAATGCTGCCCAACGAGAACGCGAATCTGTCCGGGGTTCCGTACCAGCGCATCTTTGCGTATATCCACGCGAGTCTCAAGGATTGGATGCCCGAGCTGCCGCCTCAGGCCAAGCTCATGCGGGTCTCTCAGATGGACATTGGCCAGATGCGCCAGCTGGGTTGGCCGGAAGATCGCATCCAGAACATTATGAGGTTCAAGCCGATGCTCATGAGCTGGAGAGCACAGATTATGCGGACGCAGGCGCTACACGTTCAGCAAAGTGCCCAAGCATCTGGCGGCCAATTGATGAACCCTCAGCAACAACTCCAACCGCAACTCCAGCATCAACCACAGATGGGTGACCCTCGATCGTCCAACGGTGGCGGATCCCTCCCGCCCAGCATGCATGGTGCGAATATGCAAGGCGTTCCCGTTCCGGCCAAGCTGCCATTCCCGGCGGAAGTAACGCAGCGTGCGAGACTCGTAATCGAGAGTCTATCGCGGGAGATCGAGCAGACTCGTGAGTAATCCGGACTGTTTCCCGAGTGTATCGTTTCTCATTGCTTGCTACAGGAGCAGGGCAATACCAGCGCCGCGAGATACCTGAAATCCAACGCGTGCAGATGAACCAGGCTGTTGTGGGCGCTCATCCGCTGGCACTCGAGTTTGAGCGTACGGCGTCGTTGCATTACATGCTATTTAACGACCAGCCGCAGACGAGGCAGCTTTTGGATCAGGTGACTAGCGCTTCTTTCAGCCTGCTTTTTTAACCTTGATTCTGATGTGAAATTTTCCTTTCAGGCGGCGCTTTTGCGAGAACAGCATCGGATTTTGCAAGGTGGCCAGCAGCAATATATCATGTCGTTTGACGAAGTTGCGATGGTTCAGAACAGTCTCCGAACGGCGATCCACACGCTCAAGGCCGCATATACCCAGCGAGTCAAACAGCATCAGGACCAAATGGCGCGCGGAGACGTGGGTCAGATGACGCAGCAGCAGATGCAGCAAGCTCATCATCAGCAGCAGCAGCAGTTGATGGCGCAACATCAGCACCAAGCGGCGATGATGCAGCTGAACGCTAGCCAGGGCTTGTCCCAGCCTCCTCAACTGGTCCAACAAAGGCCGCCTAGCCAGCCTCAGTTTGACTCGCCCAAGCCTGACCCGTCGAAAGTCCAAATGGGCCTTGGACAGCCTCCAAAGGCAGCCCCGCAGGCTCAAGTTAAACAGCGCAAGCCGGCCGCTTCTGGGTCTCAACCCGTTAATACCCCCTCGCCTGCTGCCGCTCATACACCGTCGAATATGGAGTCTGCACCGACACCGTCGTCTGTTAATGAACCCGCTACGCCCAAGTCGCCTCGATCCGGCGGCAAGAACAAGCTCCCTGCGAAGCGCACGCCGTCCGCGGCGCAAAAAGCCAAGAAGGGACCTGGTCCGTTCAAGCTCGAGATGCCCCCGCCGATTTCGTTCGATCCGCAAGTGTCGAACAAGCGCCAGCGCGAGGACGAAGCACCTTCAGCGACTGATTCGGTTGTTCCCGTTGCCGGACCGTCGTCGCCCAAGCGAGTCAAGACAGAACTCGAGTCAATGGAACCGATCAAATACGAGTATCATAATGACAATGCTCTCGAGTCGATGCAAGAGGCGATCGCTGGGCTGCAAGAGGTCGCACCGGGACCGAACGGGGATGGCGTCGACCCGGATGTGCTCGCGCAGCTCAACGAGTTCTTGGAGGGCCCGATGAGTGGTCTGGGCGGATCGACGCAGTCGCAACTGAACGACCAGCAAGCCGACCTTGGACCCAAGGCCGAAGACGTTTTCGACTTTTCGTACTATCTCAACGATCCCCTTGGCGATGATGACCCTTTAGCGGTGGCGGGTGTGGGAGCTCCTGATGCTGACACACCCGATTTAAACACCAACAAGGAGACACCGGATTCTGCTGCGGACGATATTGAGCATATCCAGAAGAGTCCGGGAAAGGGGGATGCGCCGGCGGGGGACGCGAAGAGCCTCGCCGGCAATAGGGCCCCGACCTTGACCGAGGGTTTTTGGGAGGCGTTCGACGATGGGGAAATGCCTGAAGGCGCGTACTTTATGGGTGGCGGTGCGAACGGCTTCAACTGGAGCGGCCCTATCGATGCGAACGCGACCTCCTGGATTGGGATCACCGGCACCGCGGCGTAAAATGGGTTTATTTTTTTGTGCGTTGAGCACCAATTGTACAAATTTTGGTTGGTTCTTGTCGCATTTCTCATACTCAGTCGTCTTTGTTGCCACTAGTCACCCCCCTATCCACCATGCCTCGTGATATATATTAATATGATCTCCGTGTTCGATATAGTCCCCCTTCTGTGCCTGTTCTTGATTCGCTGTGTCTATTCTGTGTTACTTGTTTGCTCTCTTCCTATGTGCCACTTCTTTTTTGACTTTATTCTTTTTACAGTTTGGCTTGGGTTTGGTGTCGTCTTCTGTGTCTCTCGTATCGTGAATTGGCTGTACTACATCTGCTATTGAACTCCTGTGTTGTCGAGATTAGCATTTCTTTACGTTTTTTCACGGTGTGATGATAGTTAAGAGCAGGAATGATATACGTCTAAAATCATTATGCACGAGGTGAAGACAACAGTCTCTAAAGCTACACATAATCTAAATCAAGGGTATTTGACACAAAGTTCATGATTTACGAGAAACCAAGTCCGGAAGCTTGGAACTCGTGCGGCCCATGACGCCAATGCCACCTCGCGCAAACGGATCAAGCTTGCGAGCCGAGTTGGCGGCCAGCGTGGCAGCGAGACTCGATATCGCCTTGGACTTGGCCGACTGAGCGAGGTCTTTCTTCGAGCTGGCGGTGCCGGGACGAGATAGAGGTGCGGCGCGGGTGGCAGACTTGTGAGCCTGGGAGTGGGTTTTGTGGATAGGCCGGGAGTCGTGTTTGTTCCTCGGAGGCGATTGGATTGATACGGTTCGTGTAGAGGAGCGAGAGTCCGGTTTGGAGACTGATCGACCTGATCCCGCGGCGGACGAAGGGCCAGCATCGCCTTGCTGGGCGCTCAAAAGCCCGTTGTGGGCATCCTTAAGTCTGCGCTTAGCGCCCTCTTCCTCCAACCGTTTCTTCCCCTCTATCCACCCTTCCTCTGCCTCTTCTCTCAGTAGCGCATCATTCGCATCTACTAGTTTCAAGTTCGCGTCAAGACCGTATCGTTCTCGGACTGCATCGTCCGAAGCCTTGACACGTAACGCAACATGTTTGTCGGCTCGGAACGATTTGCGTAGCCGTGAGGAGAGCGTATATGGGTCGGCCGAGCGGGCGACTGATAGCTCCTGAAGCTGTTCTAGGTGCGGTTTCGCATGCTTGATGTAATTTTCCTCCTGAGTTGTAGACTTTTCGAGCGATTGGAGAGGGTCAAGCGGGGCGTTTTTGGACGGGTCGTTCTCTATGGATAGAGCATCAGTAGGACGGAGTGAATGAGTGTAGATTGTGCCTACCATGTATTGCAAACCCTCCATTCTCTTCTGGGTTCCAGTCTTCCACCTTTTGCCTTGCGCCATATTCAACCACGTATCTTGCGTTCTATTGCATGTTAGTAGGTGATTCGAACAGGTTATCAAACGCCATATACCTGCGGGTCTGTTCTAATCTCAAACCAGCTGCTACACAAGTGGCATTTGCATCGAAAGGCGTATATGGGTGTTGTGTAATAGTTGCCGACTTTACGTTTCTCGGCGTTGTACCGTACACCCATGCCAATATGAGCTTCGCATCCTCCACTGTACAATACAATCTCAGAATTCTTCTAAGAGATATCGAGAATCACACATACCACCAGATGTTAAAAGGAAGCTCGAACCTATGGTCATTTGAGTCCGGAATTAAGTAGAGTAGCCACAGACTGTGAAAGGATGACTTACCGGGTAATGAGAATCCCTTGGTCGATCTTTCGAGCACGGTCACCGAGTGCATGCTTTCCTCTGTACGAGTTCAAACTCTTGTGCTTCTCTCCGTCGTAATCGGGTGGGTAGTATTTGTTAAATCCTTGCATGATGCCTAGAAATTCAAGATCGTCAAGGTCAAGATCACTTAACCCGCCGGTCACGTGGTCTGAATACCGGTTATAGACACCGAAATCACATGCAAGCGCCGGTCGTTCACATGTATCGAACTCAGTGCATAAGCCAGACCGACCGACGATAATATAAGTAGCTCGGGGCCTCATCACTCTTTAGATATAAACCTCCCCTCACTCCATCCGATCCTACCCCACATCGAGCATAACCATGTCTGACTTGCAGGAATCCGGATTCCAGGTAAACAAAACTCGTTTTATTACTTCAACCTACGATGACGAATACATACTATTAGGCTTCGGACATTATCGTTGGCCTGGGTAGCGTATTTGGCCAATTGAGCGAGGCGCAGAAGAAGCAGCAGATTAAGAAGGTATGTATAGTGTTACAACCATGTTGTTTGCCTATCCACTGACGCGCTAATCTTGCTAGACCAATGGTATCTTTGAGCTGCGGGTGGCTAACGCGGATAAGAAGGAGGCTGTTTGGACCATTGATCGTAAGCGTAGCCAATTCTTATGCTGATGTTTTCTCATGATGCCCGCATCTAGTCAAGAAAGAGGGTACAGTGAAGAAAGGACCTGCCACTGGCAAGCCAGACGTCGTAATCATGCTATCTGGTTCGTACTATGCTCTTTAAAATAGTTCTTTCAAGCTAACCTATCGTTTGTAGATGGTATGTTACACCATTCTTTGGCGTATTTGTGTTGATATAAATGTTGTATTAGAAACCTTTGCTGAACTCGCGTCCGGCAAACTCAATGGGCAGAAGGCTTTCATGACTGGAAAGCTCAAGGTAGGCAAACCATGCTATCCCACATCTAGTTTATCCTAAGCTATCTGTTGTTAGACCAAGGGCAACATGATGCTGGCAACCAAGCTGGAGGCTGTTCTCAAGGTGGGTAAGAACAAGCCGTGCCCATACGAGACACTTATACCATCTTTGTACAGCTGGCCAAGCCTCAAGCAAAGCTGTAGTGTGTTTCGTTACAGATCTGGGCACGTTCATTCCGTATCACTACGTGCACTTCTCTTAAGCTTTACCTGGTCGATATATTATGAATATACAATCTTGATTTAACTCGGAATATATTTATATTTGTGCTCGGTTAATAATTTAATCGCTCTTAAGTGACAGCAACTTGCTTTGCGATAAGGAGCGACTTAGATAAAACCGCACTAGCACAGCCGCTATCACATGGAATTCGTAAATTGGGTTTCGCGTGCTTGTGATTTTCTTGGCGACAAATCCTGACCTCCGTTTTGCGTGCCCTTTGCTATCGACGCTGATACCCAACTTTTGAACTCGTGTTCATACTGTTTCAATGGTGCAATGCTGTCCTATGTTGTCCACACAGGTACGAAGAATGCATACTGCGGCAGCTGGCGCCTAACTCGCCACTGTGGCAACCATAGCTTCCAGTCTCATAAATCCTTGGGCCCGCTCTTCAGCTCCTGCGTACTCGTCGGAGATCGTTTTATCCCGTAAATCCGATCATGGCAGCCTTGACAGCGAACCTACAGATGACCAAGCCGAATCCTTAATCGAAAGAATATTATGCTGCTCTAACTTATACACCATACTTGGTGTTGAGAGGTCTGCAAGCCCTGAGGAATTGCGACGAGGATATATGAGGTTGTGTCGGCAATGTCATCCCGAGTGAGTAACTTATGTATACGTTTGAAGCGGAGCTATCCAGTACTAAACCCGTTTTCTCTTAGCAAATTCCCAAATGAACCACGAGCGACCGCAGCTTTTCAACGACTTTCTTACGCATACTCAATCCTATCAGAACCACAAACTCGAAAACTTTACGACAACAAAAAATTGAATGACGCTGCTAGCGACTATGACCAAGCTAGGCATAATGCTGATGACACATTGAACCAGTGAGTGTTGTTTGACCTAAGGCGTGTTTTGTACTTATACGTTTTCTAAGAGTGCTTCAAGCGATATGGGGGGACTTTCTGGATGGTGATTTTGAGATTATTCGGATGTTTTTGCGTAAGTAATTTAACGTTTGGTTGTATGCGAGTACTCATTGTTGTTGCACCGCAGGTTCTATCAATGAAATCAATCCTGCACTCAACTTTGGAGAGGATAAAACAGAAGCGTTACTTCATGCTTTGCTCAATATACGAGACGTCATTATTTGTGAGTGCATCCGTTACAGTTCGTTGCGTTGATCCACGTACTGACGTCGACCCGCAGCTGGACAGCAACATCTCCGGCTAATCAAGTTTGAACTGATGCGATTATATGAGATTCAACACGCTTTACGACAACTTTCGTACTTTGACCTACCCGGGAGGCTAAAACTGACAGTACAGCTCGCACGCCTTACCATTGCTCTACCAGTAAACGTCGACAAAGCAATCATGGTGAGCTTCATTTCTGCTATACAACTTTTCGTGGCTGATCGTCTGCGTGAATTTATAGGCCGCACAACGAGATACGTTGGGCCAACCGGAAGGCGAGATTCAACTCCATCGTGGACGGTACCTCCCGTCGAGTGTACACACGGTCATCAACCTGGCCTGCACTGTACTCGAGACCGGCGAGCGGGTTTTGCCCTCGCGAACTTGAATATCAGGACAGCATAGACCTATTTATTAGAATGGACTTTCACTCTTGGATGGAATATCGTTTATGGGTTTGTACTGTACACGCACATATAGACTGTAATTTATTCCTTGAAACACAAATCGTAATGCATAAGATTTGCTGGTTTGCTGAACTGCAATAGGAGGCACACTCTAAGCTAGACACAGCATATATAATCGACTAACCACTCGTGCTGTGCAGCCGCAATGACAACAAAGGGTTTTGATGGATAGAGTTACTACCCAATCACGTTCGGCTTGGTCTTTTTCTTCTTCTTCCCAGTGTTAAATGACCGCCAGCTATCCACACGTTGCTCTCGGTTTTCTGCCAACGCGTTGGTGAACTTTGTGTGCCTGAAAAATAGCCACGAGTACACACCTTCCCACCGAACATCCTCTTCTGCTTTTCGCTTCTTCGCAGCCGCCTCTTCCTCTTTACGCCGAGCCTCTAGACCTTCGTTTGCAAGGTTCATTTTTACAGCTCTGTAACGAATATTATCAGGAATTGTTCAACGTAAAGAGCTAAGTGCTCACTTTCGTCTACGAACTAGATCAAATGCGATCAGCACACGTCATCGTCAGTTGCACGGTACGCACCTTCTTCATCAATCAGTATATCCTTCGCCTTGGCCCTCACTTGATCCTTGAAGCTTGGTACGAGCACCAGCACACGAGGATCCGTATCACTCGTTCCTGCAGGTAAAGTATTCTCCTTGAGCGTTTGCGCGCGGGCTTCTAGCATCACTGCGTCGAGTTCATCTCGTTTGGCTTGGTCAGAGAGGTCTCCTTCTGCCTACATTTCATAGACGTAAGAAAACTCTGAAAGGAGGGTTGGTCAACATACCTTTTTGAGGAGGTCAAATGCATCCGTGGCGCGTGGATGTGTGGTTTTGTCGGGATGAATGACTAAAACCAAGTTATTATGATTGCGTTCGTGAGTACACGAGTACTTACACAGGGAAAGCTGTCGATAACGCTTTTTGATGTCTGCAGCAGTAGCGTCGGTATCAAGCCCAAGGAGGTCGTACGGGTTAAGTTTGAAAGCTTTTAAAATCCGTTCTACCTGAAATTAATATGAGTGTTAGTTCCTCGGGCACAAGATGTAAGCTTACTTCGACGTCACGTTGAAAAGCTGTAGCCTCTCGCGCGAGCAACTTGTCCAGGTCATCTGTCAGAGACGTGTCAGTAGCTTTTGTGTTCGGATTAGCTGCGCTGGGAGGCTTTGGGTCAGATTCTGATGGCTTTGAAGGTTCCTTGCCCGTGGGGGTTGGCTCAGCAGGTGATTTGGAGGTAGATGGCTTAGAAGTACCAGGTGAAGCGGGGGGTGGAGAAGGCGCCATGGTCGTTGCCTGAGCGTTGAGAATTGGGTTACATAAGCTAAAGGAGCCAAGTTGACTATAAATAGGCGCTAACCTCGATCTTTACCAACTTGCCACACTGAAAAATAAAATTATGCTCTTAGATAGGATGAAAAATATGTCTCACTTATGTGCATATCTAGTTTTGATGAGGAAATATAGTGCGCTTGCTAGCATTGAACGTAACCCAATCTCTCCTCTAAGTGACGCCGTTTAGTTCAGACTCCCGGGTGTGGTGCCTTCTGGAACTGGCTGACGCAAACCGAATGTTTCCCTTGACCTTTCAGCTGTTTGCTAAAAACTTGTTGATTTTTTCCATGGTCGTTTCAGCTTGAGACAAGCAAGTCCAAAGTATACTCACGTGCTCGTTCGCACGCTACGAATCGCCATACCAAGCCCGCCTCTGTTGATCAAACCTACCAGCTTTATTGTTCGGATGAATGAGTCGAGCTTAAATCAGTATCTCTCTGTGAG
>WSLO01000042.1:9478-28164 GCA_019677385.1 Ceratobasidium sp. 392
TTGTATGACAAGATGCACGAATTCTCCGGTTAAGGAAGACGTCATAACTGTACCTCCGCCGACGGATGCACCCACAACGTTTAGTGCAGGGGACGCATGTACGGAGCTCGGGCCGCCCAGGCGGGAAGGGTGCAACCTTGTTGGAGGAGCAGTGTTTGTATTCAGCGGCACTGTAGATGACTTCCAGTAGGTTTGAAACTTGGCCCCTACGTCGAAACCGATGCTACTAAAAGGTGTAATGATACATACATCAAAGGCCACCTAACCAAACGGTTAGCTGCAAATCCTGGGCAAACTTAGCACCTGAATTACCTGGCCTATGAGGTGCAGTCTGTGATCCAAAATCGGTAGAATAATCTTGCCTGTGCCTTGCAGTTCATTGAATGAATGTGAAAGTGCCACGGCACGGCCAATAGCCTTGGATCCAAATGAGGGATAGACAGAGAGCTCTAGCGTAAGGTTGTTCAGCTCCTGAACCTGGAACGAAAACATTTCCTGATCGTCGGAAAGAGGAAGCACCACATTGAATGACGGGTCCGTTATCGAGAAATTCGAGGTTGCCACAAGCTTTAGGGATGGGTTGGACTGAGGAAGAGCCTTGCTTGACAATCCTTGGAGTCGTGGGATTAACTGCACTCCAGCCACAGGGTGGAGGACGTTGTTGTCGTGCGATGACCACGGACAGCCAAGGGCAATCTGCACAAGGTGGTTTTGGTCAAGGTAATTATGGCCATAAACCCGGAATGGCATGATAGGCGGAGGTAGCGAGAGCGTTGGAATGGGTTCAGCATCTAGGTCAAAATCAAGGGGCGCGTCAAGGTCTGATGCAGGAGATATCGAGACGGCTTTCTTGGCTGAAGGAGGACCACCACGCGGGAGTTGAACTGCTTGTGCGAGTATCTGCACGCAATCCATATGCCCGAACCATGCTGCGTAATAAATAGGTTGTCTGCCAACATCGTCAACCGCAGTTGGGTTATGACCGGCTTCGAGCAGCAGCCGAACGCATTCAAGGTTCCCATACCGCGCAGCGTGGAACAATGGGGTCCATTCATTGTACTTGTCCGGAATATCTTGGAGAGAGCCAGAAAGAAGTAAGGCGCAAATTTCGTCGTGGCCCTCGTGTGCCGCAAGATGCAACGGAAGCTCGCCGTTCGAGTTGGGCTGGCTTATGGCACCATGAGCAAGTAGCAAAAGGACAATCTCTTTGTGACCATGCTGGCATGCCAAGGCCAGAGGAGCAAGATCTTGTCCGGCCTGAGCAGACATTGGGTTAACGTGCCCGTCGATCAACAACGTGCGACAGCATTCGAGATGACCATTGACAGTAGCATGAACCAGCGGCGAAAAGTTATCCAGATCTAGAGCATCCGAAGGAGAACCAGCGTCAAGAAGAGCATGGCAGACATCTGAATGGCCTTTTAATGCGGCATAGTGCAGCGCGCTTCGCGCATATACATCGAGTTTAGCGGGAACAACACCTCGGCTGAGCGCCAGCTGAACTAACCACAGCCGACCGGAGATAGCCGCTTCATGAAGAAACGTCCGTCCGCTAATGTCATCAATAGTTTCGATGTCGAATGCCGGCGATGCGACAATCACATCGGCTACATTTCGCGGTGCCTCAATAGCTGCCTTCCAAAGGATTCGAACGATATGAGATCGGTCTGACTGGGTTGCTGCCTCGCGAGCAAGAGAAAGCAATTGTAGGATGTGTGACTCGCTGACCTCAGGTGTAGTTATCGCCTTGTTTAGGTTGCCTTCCAGGTCGACAGTGGTGCTACTGTGGGCAGCTCGACTGAGTGCAAGATGTTGGGTTAGAGTGATGTCACCCGAACCAAAGCTTGCTTGAACAGGGATATCTTCCGTGGCTACGTTCGTAAGATCTAATAAACAAGCTGCAACGGTATCTGACAATTCGGCGATAAGCTGAAGTGGCACGACTCGTCATTGATACCACTCTAATTTATAGTGATTGTACATACCTCTCGGTTGAAGACTGGTTGTACTTCTACTTGGCGAGCAAGATACAATTCCTTTGTTCGAGATTTCGAGCGCTTGTCCCATTTCTTGAGGATTTTGCGGAATCCAGTTGCGTTCAACTCGATAAAGCTCTGTGTTATATGCTATTAGTGCCCTTAATATAGGAATCAAATGATATAGTTACTTGGAGTTTCGTTAGATCTCGCTCAAGCAGCCGAAATCCCTCATCAACCGTTCGCCATTCAATGCCGCCTGCGTCGTTCAGGTCTCTACCCCCTAGCCGTTGAGCTGCGGCTTTGCGCTTAGAGAGCAGGGTCGCTAGTCGAAGCTTGAGATCTGCCTCTTTGAGTAGGTAGAACGAATTGATCTATCAAAGCCAGTCAAGGGTTGAACTATAAATGACTATTGAAGGCAGGTAAAGCTATTGTCCACACCTTCTCAAGTTCTCGTTCCAGCTTGAAGAAGAATGCAGCCTTGTGGGCGTGAAAGACACTACCAGCACCAGGGGGGTCATGATCTTGTCCTGGGAATAGCGAAAGGTTGTCAATCGAGAAGCCAGCTGGGATTTCGACTGCCGGTTCGGCAACTGGGACTTGATTGGTCGTTTCCGTCGAGATACTTGGTTGTGGAACATTGAATAGGTCGTTTGGTCGGATAGCAGAGCCCAAGGGACCTTGAGGCGTTTGAGATGCGGCGAGTGAAGAAATAACTTTTTTCAATGCTTTATAGTCGAGATAATAAGCACCCCATCCTGGAATCTGTTGGCTCTGTATTTGCTTCCCGAACTGAACCATAATGGGGGTACGTGAGTCTAGTATCGACGCGGGTATGTGTACTATACCTTCATTGTAGTTTAGGTCTTATACTGGCAAGCATTGAGGTGCTACACGAGTTCGCTTGTGAGCCTCCTGGTGTGGGAGGGTTTGACGTCGTCGGCCGGCGCTGTCCTGCACGCGGAGCGCAAAATACTGAGGGAATAGGAGTCGGAAGCGCGTGGGCTCAGACAAAGCCAAACATTAGCCCGCACGTTCGTTTTTTGGACAAAATGATTCGCCATCGTCCATCACACTCAAAGTACAGCGATTCGCGTGTGCCCCGGATAGAAGATGCAAAAAGGCAAAGTTGACATCGATGCCAGGAACTACTGCTCATATCGGTCTATTAAATCACATCAAAATCTTCCGAAGTTGCCAGATGCGCGCCGGCAACAGCGTCACCGGGCACTTCCCATGCTCTTCAACGTAGTTATAAACACAACGGTAGCAGAAAGCGTAACCAGTCGGGAGCGCGGTCGCGTTACGCAGCGGCTCGCGACAGAGCGGGCAATTGCCGTATGGGAGATCGTCGAGTGCCAACCCTCGAGGGTGGGCGCTTAGTTTTGCGGGCGGCGGGATAGCGGGACCGGAACGTGGCGCCGAGAGGGCACGTGCTGGTGAAGATGGCGAGTACCACCACTCCAGAAACTTAAGGAAAAAGATAGATATGGGGAGTAGGAGCTTGAGTGAATCGAGCAATTGTCGGGGACTCCTGAATAGAAGATACCGTATCAAAGGTAACAGTCCTTTGGGTCGTTGAGGGGTTTGAGCTGGCAGTTTGCGCGCGGCAGCCTAGTCGAGTTTAATTATCAGTTAAAATGTATTCATAAATATGAGTATGAACGCACATAGTCGGCCTGCCCAAGACGTCGGATGTCCACCCTCATCCAAGCAAACCATGGCCGGTAAAAGGGAGTCTTGTCGAAAAGATACCCGAGGCTGTGAGCCAGCTGCCACAACTCTAATCCAAAATTTGCCCATGGGTAAATGGATTTGTATGCGTTTTTGAATTTATGTGCGAACGTGTGAGTCTGGAATTGCAATTCAGCCGGGGAGTCTTGATCCAATTTGACCGACTTGCCTGTGTAGACGACGATGCATGATGGGACTCAGCCTCCATAATATCAGGGTCAACACCTCCCCCTAGCTCTTCGTAATATTGGTGAGCTTTAGATCGGAGGTATGGAACTCCAACCTGTAGTTGAGCTCAGTAGCTGCCCTAAATTTTGAGAAATATTACTTACCAAGAACAACAGTGACCGATTTATGTCTTTTGCTTGGAGCTTCTCATGAGGTGAAATTTCGTCCAGGGCTGCATTCACTCGAACAGTCTCAACTGTCGGCGTCCGACGTCTTTTCATCCCATAAAAATTCTCCGCAAACGAAGCGCCTGATGCATAATATATCAATCGTGGATCACACGCCTAGTACTAATCCACTGACCGTGCACTTTAAGATAGTGTCGCTCAACGATCAACATCAGCAAGGCGTAACATTCTTCAAAGCGGTTTACAATCCGAATTAAATAACGAGGATATTGTTGGGCGAAAACCTGAAACACAGTTGGTTTATGTCCAAAGCAAACTAAAGCTAGCTTACCGCTAGAATATACTTCAGGGCGGGCTGGAGAGTATCTTGAAGTTGACTTTGAGCGACAAGTTCGAGAAGAGAAGGTCTATTTGGATCTAGCCCAGTAATGTCACCGAGAAACTCCATGCTGGCGGCCCCGAGACAAGCAACAGCAACAGCAAGCGGGTTGATTTTGCCTGACCGGTCCAACCGGCTACCGTAGAATTAGGGAAGAACAGGAGGACAAGGTGAATAAAAAATACTAAATTCGTTTCGGTTAATAGAAATCGTATGCCGGATCGTGAATGCCCAGAGAGTAGCGGTGGCTGTAGTGAGCAAGGTGAAGATAAGTCGGTTAACAGCTTAACTGTGGGCGCCTTTCAGTATGGCTGAAGTAATCTCGGCGCTAAAGGCCAAGCTCAACTGAACGTCGATTAGCCTCCACAAGCAACTGTTCTTGATCACCACAGTGTGATTAGGAGTAAACCTTGGTAAGCTTGCATAGAGAAGTCTGGACTAGTTAAGCGTAAATTCACTAAGTGTAGTGTCTTAGCACCAGGTCGACATGACCCACGATGATGTTGTGGCAAAGGTCACGACTTGTGCCAGGGAATGGGAGGCGGGTGGAAAAGCCTCTTGGTACGATCTTCCTCGAGTTTAAGCTGCAAGAGCTGACTCTCCTCAAAGCCTGCAGCTTCTTCGCCCCCATATAACAGACATATTGTCTAATTCCGAGTCGGTCCATGTGCTGAGCGCCGCGTTTTTTACCCTTATTTCAGCCGTGGTGGTCAGTACCATGCGCCAGCCCGACGAAAAGTCGATCGGAAAGTCTGCGCTCGCCGATTTTGCGCACGAACTTACTCAGACCGCCCCTTCAACTTCGGCTCTCCCTAACGGTCACTTACCCTCACCAGGTTCACCGGCCTCACCTCAAGCACACAAATTATCTGAGGTGCTTGTGGATGTACTGTGGTCTATTGATTCAGAGTTGGAGGAGGCTTCGGTCGAAGAGTCGCGTGCACCACCTGTTGAAGATTCAACCCAAGCTACGCTTCAACAGCGAGCGTCCTTAACGAAGGAGCGGCGAGTAAGTGATCGAGAGCAACTGGTACATCTCATCCGAGATATGCTGGTGAGTGTGGTTTAAACTTTCGTCGACCTGTTTATTAAATTCAGAACAGAAAAATGGGGCACTCGACATGGGCCACTGCCGAGAACGTTTCGACGCTGTTTTGATTACGGCAGTCAAGTCCCTATTCCGTCAATCCGCGTCTGTGCGACAACGCGAGACAAAGCTTCGAACCGCAACCTTGTACGCCGCGCCTCAATTCAACAACTTTATACGATTCGCTTACTTTAATCATCAATTTCTTCCTTCTCGACTCTTCCGGAGTTCAGCTACAAGCAAACGCGATACAATTTGCTTCGCGAACAGTCCGAGGGATATACCAAACTTGTTACGGAGCTGTACCAATCTGTTGGACCCCCACACGACCTTGCTACTGGACGACCTGTGGAGACGCGTGCGCGGATTGTTCAGCGAGCGCAAGAAACTTGGACCCGAATGGTTGCTCTCTTTGGAGTCTTCGACCTAGACCCAAACAGGGCTGTAGACATCTTCTTGGACTGTTTTGAGACGCACCTTCCCTCGCACTGGGCGTTCTTTCTCGAGCTCTTGCGTTGTTCCCCTTGGAGTCGCGCGAAACCCCATCGCTCTGCTGGGCATCAGGAAGCTACAGAAGAGCAGATTATGGAGCTTGATGCGGAACCTGATTGGGAGGGCCTCAACTTGGATGAAGTGCTTAGGAAGGCAGAGGGTACCTCCTCAGAGACGGCTGAAGATCTACCCACTCCTCAGGGCAGCCAGTGTGGGCAGATTCTTGGATTCAAGTTTGCTTATTACCAAGTAAGTTAAAAAATCTTAGCACGCATGCTGGCCACTTATCTTGATTTAGTCCGAGAATACCACTGAAAACGCTCCTTCGAGATTGTATATGTTGGCCGCACTTCTGTTGCGAGAAGGGTTTATTAGGCTGGACGATTTGTACCCTCACGTACGTATAACCGGCTGCTATTTTCTCCCTACTAACTATTCTACATCTCAGTTAAGCCCTCCGGACGAGGCGATGTCCGAGCTTGAAGCAAAGTGGAACTCGACGAAGCCAGCTACTCTCGTCCAACGTAACAATGCACTTGCCATGGCTGCTCCCCTAGTCGACGACAGCCGTGGTTCTTACCGCCAGCAAGCGTCATCATCCACACAAGCTAAGCCGACTACAACTGAGGGAATCAAAGTAAAGGAGCCCGCGAACCAAAAGGCTCAGCTTGTTTACAGCCTCTTGTGTGTCGGAGCGCTCCGCCAAAGTTTGACGATCCTCTCGAAATTTCCTTGGTTTGCTTCTGCTCATACAGACATCGCCGACGCGCTGTTACGACTCCTGGCTTTTGCTTTTGAGCCTTTGTATCTGCCCGTCTCTTTAGCTCACCGCTCGCCACAGTATTCGACAAGCAATACCACTGCGCGGGGCAAATGGACGAATTCGAAAGCTATCATTCCTATCGCTCAATCCCACTACCTTACACTTTGGGCCCCTGTACCACCACCAACCGTTAACTCGAGTTTTACGTTCTTCTATCCGAAATGGAGCGAATGGATCCCACGTTTAAGAACTCATGACCACCTTATGACCATCGGCGTTCCACTACTCAAACACGTTGGTTTGTTGGTATGTCGAGACGTCGTGCTCCTTACCCGACTTTGCCGCGTTGGCAAAGCTCATTTGGACGCGAACGTCGATATGGTGAGTAGCATGTGTTTTGAACGTGCTGATAGTCTAACGATGTGTTTGATTGCATAGGAAACGAAGCTTGTTGACCAGGATGTCTTAAAAGATTGGATTGACATTACGAGGCTATTCTTGCTACCATCGCTCTCCATGCAACGCTCGAACTCCGTGTTAGCCATTGAGATTTGGGGTCTGTTGAAGCACGCGGATCCAACTATGCGATGGGGCGTATACGGTGAATGGCAGTCTGGGAATACGTTCGGCCCTCGGATATCGCCATACGCAAGCGACGAGTATGACCCAGAGTACGAAACTCCGGAAGAGAAGCAGGAACGCGAAGCCAACGAGGCACACGCCAAGGCGCTCATAGTCAAAGACGAGGCCGCTCGTGATCTGTTGAAGGAGCGACGCAACGAGGTCGCGCGCGATACTCGTGACTTGATGCGGCGCATTACGGACAAGAATCCTACGCAGTTTGCGAGGCTGTTGGCCAAGCTGTCTCATTCGAATCCGACTATTACTTTTCCGGCAATTATGAAACAATTAATGGCGTACGATAACTTTGCCAAGGCCGTAGTCGGGATATCCAAGCATTTGACCATTATGGAATTCGACGTCTTCACGTACTACCTGTTGGAGGCGTTTTCGGACGATGATCGTGGCAAGGTAAAAGATGATGGAGAAAATGCCACAATATGGTTACAAAGTGGGTTGTAGTTTTGCTAGCGTGAGCTTCGCTAACTCAGCTTGCAATAGGTCTAGCCGCCTTTGCCGGTCAACTCTGTAGACGCCATGCCTCGCTCGATTCGGCTCATATTCTAAACTACATGGCTCACCAACTTCATAACAACCGCTACGACGATCTCATTATTTTACGCAACCTAATCTCGAAGATGACCAGTATTGACGCATCTATGGACGCCCTTCCCGATCGATTACTGGTTGCTCTCCGTGGCGGCCCTCTTCTCCAGATTGAAATGTTGGCTCCCGAAACGCGTGGTGCGGAGGGCTTAACCCCAATGACTCAACGAGCAACTGCCCGACTGCTGGACGCACTCCGTCGAACGAAGCTACTTGGTCCTATGGTTGTCCTATTGGCCAAGCTTCGCCAGACCTCAGCGTTCGCTAATACGGACCGCGCGAAACACCCTAAGATCTTGGGGCTGATTCTTGATGAGGTACATATCTACCATACTTATCATCAACTGAAGATTTACATGATTATTTCAGTGCCAAGCTGTGCTCTTCCAGTATCTTGAGCTCCTGTGGTCAAACACTTCCTACGAAGAATGGTCGGCCTTGATACCTAGCTTAACTGATTTCATCGAAAAGTACGATGTTGAGTACTCCATCGCGATGCATATTTTGCGCCCAAAGCTTCGTGAGGCCATTGTGGTATGTACGCTGCGTTTGTTCGATCGCCTCGTCTTGAAGATGTCTTGCAGCAGGGGTTGGAGAGCTCAAAATTGGAGTCAAACGACACGAGCAAGGCTTCCGAAACTGCCGAGGCTATTGAACGCAGGTTACGGAACGAGCTGAAGCTTCAGTCGGCCAAGAAGGACCAGACACCGCCATCTGGGGCACCTGAAACTTCTAATTCCGACGTGCCGGCCGAGCCTGCGTCTGAGCCAGTTGTTGCATCCCCTTGGAACCCAACTCTCCTTCCTATCATCAAAGAGGTCACAAATTTGCTACCAGAAAGGGTAATTGAATCCATCGGGTTAGTATGCCTATTTGAATTACACGCGTACTGCGACTGACAGAGTACCTCAGTGCTCCGTTCTTCGTTACTTTTTGGCAGCTCAGTATGTACGAGCTCTCTGTGCCGGATACAAGCTATTCTAGCGTGGTCACTCGACTCTCCAACAAAATCCGAGAGCCTATTCCGGTGTCTTCTCCTGATGCGAGGTTTCTGGAAGGCAGGCGTAAGCGTATGCAACAACAGTGCGAGCTGTTGCCGCAAGAGATGAAACGGCAGATGAGTGCGAAAGCGGCGACTGCTGCAAGGCTGCGACGGGAGAAGAATCACTGGTTCCCAGTTCGTGAGTGTTGTAGTCAAATGAACCTGAGGTATTAGACTAACCGGTTCTCTCCTCAGACGCCAACCAGACTGAAGTCGCTTCAAACTTTGTTCAGTATTGCATCTACCCTCGCGCGTTGTTGTCTCCTCTAGACGCCGATTTTTGTTCACATTTCATGAAGCTCATGGCTACAATTGGCACTGCAACAGCAAATTGTGTGAAGTTTTACGATCATGTAAGTGCTTAGATATTTTGGCGGCGATCGACTTATTAAATCTCCTCCAAATTCAGATCTTTGCCGGTCACATGTCAAGCATCATCTTTACTTGTTCAGAACGAGAAGCACGCAACTATGGTCAGTGATATTTCAGGGTTTAAACAGATGATGCTCAAGCATAAGTTATTCAGGTCGCTTCTTGCGAGGCATCCTCACTGACGCTAGTGTCTGGGCGAAAGACGAGAAAATTTATAAGGCGGAGGTCGTGGATAAACTTCTTCCGTCTTTTTTGACTAAATGGAGTCGAACACAAGCCGTGTCTCGCAACATCAAGGTAGCTGATATCATTCAATGGGACAATATAAAGAGACTAGTTTCGAAATGGTGAGAATGAGACAGTTCGTTATGTTGAGATAGTTACTTATTACCACTCCAGGCACATTAAGATGTTTAAAGTATGCTTATAAATTCAGCACCATGAACAAGTACTAAACAAAATTCTAGTCATGCGTTGATTGTCTTCTTTCTGGGGAGGCAATGCACATTAGGAACGGGATCATTGTTCTAACAGAGGTCTTGCCAGTCTACCCTATGAAAGAAATATCGCATAATTCTGGTCCAGCGATCATCAATGCGGTACGAGAGCTACTTGAGAAGGAAACACGCCCAGATCTGTTCAACATGGCACAATCGTAAGTGCAGGCACTTAATTCAACTATCAAACACTAAGGTTTGTATTTCAACAGGTATCATGGTCAGCTCAATAGTCGCAGGTCACAGTGGGAGGTAGAGGTATATAACTCCATGCTCACGTCCACATATCACAATCTCATGTGGTTTTAGGTTCGAGATACTGGTGCTGCTCGGACTCAAATTGCTGCCCCAACACCGAAACCTCCAACTGGCCCTGGCGCGAAACCCGCTGCTGCCGAACCAGCCGCTTTAGTCTCGTCCACAAAGCCAGCTCCCACCCCAACCCCTGCGACGGCCGTGAATGGTACCAAAGGTACCACTGCGCCAGAGCCTCGCCCTGCATCGCCCAAGGACGTAGAAATGACGGCGGCACCTAGTGCCCCCTCTCCAGTTCCGGCAACAGCTACTTCCAATACTACATCTGGAGCCACTACCGAGGATATTAATACCAAGTCTTATGTGGACAGGTATGTGATTACATTGCCCAAACTCAACACCCGCTAATAGCTATATAGTCTTCCTAAACCTAGCGTGGTAAAAGGTCGAGTGCAAAGGGACTCGGGTACGGTTTCAACTCCTCCGCCGTCGTCACACGAGCCGCTCCAGCCCTCTCAACCCAACGCCCCTCCGACCGAGCCTCGTCGCCCTACTCCCAGTGCCCCTCGGTTGGACCTCGCCAAACTTAACGGAATTGACCCCGCCAAAGCCCAGCCTACAGCAGCCCAACTCTCTGCACGCTCCTCGCGCCCACCTACTCCAACCGGACCTCGCAAACATGGCCTTGACTCTCCGAGACTTGGTCGAGCGTCCATGCCTGTCCCGGTTGAACCAAGCTCTACGCCTACGGCGCAAGAGTTGCGCAAGTTCTCAGCGGAGAAGGCCGCTGAAAAGTCCGCGGCTGCGGCTGCGGCTACATCTGCAGTAGTGGCACCTACTGATCGCACTCCAAGTCGTATGTCCTCTGTTGATGACCGTCGGAGTGCCTCGCCGCGGCCTTCCCGGCGGAATGGGAGCGCGGACAGCCGAGCCAGCGACCGAACGAGGGATAGAGCACGAGATAGGGACCGCGAGCGCCACGATGACAGGGATCGTGAGCGAGATAGGGACAAGGAAAAGGAAAGGGATAGGGGAGACAGGGAGAAGGACAAAGACCGACGATATGAACGCAGCAAGAGGGGGAGCGAGAGAGACAAGGAGAAAGATAAAGATAGGGACTACAAGAAACGGAGCGGCGATGGTTCTCGTAGCCGTGGATACGACGATGACGACGAAGGCAGCGTCAAGCGGCACAAGAGTGGCAACGATGAGGTACGTCCGCATAATTCGGGTTTTAAAACTACTCTAATCATACGATAGAAGAAGCGGGACGAGCGGGACAGACATCACCGAGACAGGGACAAAGAGAGGGATAAAGACAAGCATCGACCCCGTGAAAAGGATCATCGAGATCGGAGTGACCGGGACCGCAACCGAGGTCGGTCTGACAGGGAGCGTGAGCGCAAAGAGGAGCGAGACTCGGGCAAAGACAAGGACAAAGAGAGGGATCGCCCAAGTGGTCGTGACCGAGATCGGGATCGCGAGCAAAAAGACCGCGACCGAGGCGAACGTGATAAAGAGCGTGAAGGAGATCGTGGGCGAGGTAGAAGATCGTCACGCATGGAAGATACTTTGCCGGCTGACCAAGTGGGTTTCTTCGCCCACCTAAAACTGTTTTTCACTGACAATGTAGCATCAGGTTCCCTCCTCGAGCGAATTCACATTCAAGCCCTCAGCTGACACGCCTACCGGTCCCAAGCATACACAATCGAGTTTCCCGGCGGGGCTTCCTCCAAAGCCGCAATCAAACGAAGTCCAGCGCGAGCCGTCACGCTCCTTTGAGCCTCATGGACGCTCATTCGACCAGGAAGGATCCCGCCATAATTCTCTCATTGCTCGTCTCTCCCAATCAAACGACCAACCATCGTCCGGACCTTCTGTACCTCAGAAGAGAGGTCCCGCGGAGGATACTAATTTGCGTGGCAACGACCGGCCGTCCAAGAGACCACAGACCGGGTATAGTTCTGGTGGGCGCGGTATGTTTGGTGCTGCGATCCAAGGCATGAGAGGACAAGGAGGGAATAGGCCTACAAGAGAATAATCAGGACGTCTACATTTTGCTGTGCTTTCCAAGAGGTTGCAGTGTTACTATCACAGGTTGTGGCTCGTTTATATTTTAATTCAATTACCCATGGCATGGTACTATAATTGACCATAAACCCGTGATAGAAACAACCACGAGTGTGTACCATATTGTACCAATGTTCCCGGTGACAGGACGATGAGCTTCGAGGATATTCCTAGATCTCCCGGGGTTCTCGATCGTACATTCTGCTACGCATGTAGCCAATCACGCCAGTTGTTTTGGATAACGTGCGCGGAGCGCTCCTTCTGTCCACGCGCATAATGCGGCGGTGTCTCGTGCGTGAAAGCCGATGGCGCACGAGCATCTTGCGCAGGGGCTTAAAAGCAAGGAGTAGACTCCACCCTCGGCCGCCGTCAGTCATGTCACTTCGTTCCAAATCATTTTCAGTCTGTGCTCTTGCAAGCCTCAGCTTGCTCGCAAACGCACACCCCTTCTTGGACGCGAACTTGGGCTATCGGAGTCCTTTTGCCAACCATCCACAGGTCGGTGTATTTGTCCAAAGTGACCAGAGAGCCCTTGCTGAGGAACCTTACACTCAGTTGAACATCGACACGAGATCCCTACACCACAAGCATCAGCTATCAGCTCGCCAGACAACGCAGTCAACACCTTACGTTGATGAATCCTACCCGACATTCTACGGCGCCGGCTTCAGCAACGTGAGCCTTATTGGTTCTTTTCATACACGAGCTGAAGCTCATTTTGGCAGGCACCATCGGTCTGGAGCGGCGGTATTACCTTCACCCACAATGTTGCAAGTGTGAGTCAGCTGTCTTGGACCCTGGTACTTCTTCTAACCCGTGTGGAAGGGAGATCCTTTGGACACCTCTGTCTTGTTGTGGACTCGAGCATACCCTCAGGGATCTGGACCGGATCAGTCTGTTCCTGTCTGCGTACGATACCAGGTTTATGACAAGTAGGTTTCTTCTATTTTTAGCCATGATCAATTGCCCCAACCTTGACTTTCCAGTGAACAGCTTAAAGGGAAGGTAATCGCAAAGGGCTCAGCTTTTACAAGCTGGGATGTAGACTTCACTGGTACGCAGCGTTATCTGACAACTAGCCGTAGCGGACAGTCCAAACCTGATCGAACGTTTCAGTCAAGGTTGAAGTCAAAGGTCTCAAGGCAGATACCTGGTACTGGTGAGCTTACTTTATACGATCAGCTGTCGTAGTCAGCCTATAGATATCCAATTCCTAGGTACACTTTTAACGACTGCACAAATCCTTCCTCTATTTCCCCTACGGGACGGACGCGTACTCTGGCGAGCGCTAACACATCTGCTTCAAAAGGTAGCTGTAGTTCCCATATTCTTATTTACATCGCTTAACGCATGCTTTCTTAGTCAATGGCGGAAAGCCCTTCACATTGGCGGTATTCTCCTGCTCCAATTTTCCATTTGGATTTTTCAACGCATATGGCTATGCTGCTAAACAGACAAACGCCGATGTTATGGTTCATCTCGGCGACTACATCTACGAGGTTCGTCGCCATCAAATGCTCAATTTTGCTTCACTAACTTAATGTTCAGTACGCCGAGGGCCATTGTAAGTTGTATCTACGGCCAGGTATACCAAGAAGCTGACTAGGCCTACCAATCTTGCCTGTAGATGGAAATGGGTTAGTTCTCCCACCTTGCACAATAGCGTTAATGATTCTCACTCTGATCCCAACAGAGCGCCTATTAACCGAACCGTATCGAACCGCGAGCTTGCGACTCTAACTGACTACCGAACTCGGCTCGCTCTCTACAGGACAGATGAATCTTTGCTATATAGTCATCAATACTTCCCATGGATCCTTGTTTGGGACGACCACGAAGTGGCAGACAACAGTTGGAAGGTATTTCAAGGCATCGCTATTCTTCGTTATGAACTTGATTTTCTGAACAAATCCATTAGGCAGGGAGCTCAGATTCCAATGACACCACTGCTGGATGTAAATTCTCACCTTCTGGAACGTATGTATTGCATTTCGGAGCCGCCACGGGGTTTAGTTTCCTGATTACACTCCAGATGCTTCTCGGATCGCAAGCTCTCTGCTGTTCGCGCTTACCACGAGTGGATTCCTATTCGTCAAGTCGCGTTGGACGACAAACTCCGGATATGGCGCAATTTCCAAGTTGGCAAGCTGTTAGTAAGTGGACCTATATAATATATGCGGAACGATAAATCAACTATCTTTATTGTAGGACCTAACTATGCTTGATACACGTGAGCAAATGTGTTTCAAGAACGACGTGCCCCGCTAACAATTTCGCGACAGGTCAATACGACCGTGACCTCACAGACGTGTATTATAACACGGGCTATGTTAAGGAAGTTCACAAGGGAGAAAACCGTTCAATAATGGGGCTGAAACAAGAGAAGTGTAAGCAGGATAGTATTATGCGCTGCCTATGTACTAGAAATACCTCACAGGGCTTAGCGACCAACTTCTGAGCTCAAAGAATCGTGGCGCCGTTTGGCGTGTTATTGGGTAACTTCATATCCGCGTGCTATACTCTACGGCTGTACTGAATGACCTCTAGGCAGCAAGTTGTATTCACACAAATCAACGAACTCGGCATGTTTAATCTTGATTCTTGGGACGGTTATACAGCCAACAGAAAGAGGATTCTTGATTTGCTTTACAAAAAGAAGATTGACAATACGTGAGTCAGCTTGCTGGAATGAACACCACTGCGTCCGCTAATCGTTAACCTACAAAGTGTCATCTTGAGCGGGGATAGCCATGCCAACTGGGTCAGCGATCTCGCCTGTAAGCGCATATATCCAGCTATTTTCCCTCTTGACACACTAAATGTAATGACCTAACTAGATCCCAATGACACAACAACATACAACCCTACGACCGGCCAAGGAGCTATCGGCGTTGAATTTGCTGGCACGGCCGTATCGTCGCCGTCTCCACTTGGTGCCGGGGTATCGCCAACAACCGCAGACGCGGTTAGCAACCAGCTCGTCGGTATCAATCCAGATTTGCATTGGAGTGAGGGTTCTTGGCGTGGATTCTTCACGCTGAGTTTGGCTGCGAAAAATCTCACAGCTAGGTATGTTGCCTGTCTACGAGATTGTGGGGTTGTGCTAAGAACGGCACGTAAGGTACTACGCTATGAAGAACTTGAGCTCAACAAATACGGACGCGTTCCTGGCCGCTGAGTTCCATGTTACCGCTGGTTTGTACTTCAAGGTCAAACGAATAGGCTTGAAACTCATTTGCTTATTGGTTGGCAGGCGCAAACCGTTTAACTCGCCCGGTGGCTGGTGGCTCAGTCGCTGCTGGAGTTCTCAAAGGCAACCAGACTTCAGGAAACTGAGCGGTATTTGCCTGTAAAAGACGTGCGGTCCTTCACTGGGGCGCATTGCGAGACTTTGCGCTTTGATTTGTTAAAATGATGTGTAGTGAGGTGAATAATATGAGTATTTGAGGCCACTCTACCATTCGTGGATTTCAGTCAGGATAGTTGCTTGTGCACCATCCAGCGCACATGGTTAGGTTGAGAGCCTGATGCTACCCGGCCCCTCAAAGGAGATCCAATCCCTCACGAACAAGGGGCGTCAAGCAGCCTCCTTTTTCTAGCTCCCTGTGACATACAAGTGTTTCATGGGTACTTATACCAAGACAATTAGGCTATATGCGCCTAATCGTTCAAATCCTACTGTGTATAGTTCGCTGAGAATTGAAACAACAAATGATCAACAAATAACTAAATACTTAATCGAAGTTCAAACAAAATCGAGTCAAACTACAATACAATTATCGTGTCTTCTGCATGTCAATATATGAATTAAGTAGCAGTGATGCGAAAGGACCCGAGCGCAAGAGTTTTCACAGGTCAACCCAGCTGAGCGCGCCGGCCCAAGACCAAGTGCTTTCGAACCTAATTCAACGGGAGGAGTCCAGATAATCAATTACATGCAATCTTTTGATTGGCCCAGAAAAACACAAATGAGCCCTTTCTCCCACCCCACAGACTTGTACTACCACCGTATACGACCTTGGATTCGACGAATAAAATGAATGAAGTGGCACTGGACGAAAAGCTCGACGCCCTAGATCCTCTACGTCATCTACGAGACGATACCAACCACGAAGTCGTGCCTCCACAGATCCCTACTGTCGTTAATCAAATCGTCGAATTGAAGTTCCCTCCTCTCGAAACTCCGGTCAAGCTTGTAGTTGACGCTGGGCCTGGTATGAAGCTCGGATCGACCGAGGAATGCGTTGAATACTGAAGTTGTCCATGTATAGGTTGTGGAGGAGTGGCGTGGCCCGCGGGGGAGGTAAATGCTTGGGTTGGTACGTAGCCTTAGATCTAAGCATCACATCTGGAGGTTTTGTCAAGATACCTTGCGAGGAGAGGATCGCTCGCGAGCCAAAGGGTAGTGGAACTAGGATCGGGTATATATCTATCTAACAGGCAATGGCCTATGATTAACTTCCTGTTAGGAACTGGTTTAGTGGGTCTTGTGGCAAGCCTTCTGGGGGCACAGGAAGTTGTGATTACCGACCAAGAGTGCGTCATAACACATTATAGGAGCCCGAGCATACTCATGGTGGTACAGGCAGTTGATGAAGATCATGGAATCAAACGTTGAACTCAACGAGCTCAAGGGTCGAGTACGGGCTGTGGTACTCAACTGGTGACTTCACTCTTAATAAACTCCCTCAAAATCTTACCTCCCAACTAGGGGAGAAGCCCTACCATCCGATTTGCCGAACACTGCATCGTTGGTCCTCGCTGCAGACTGCGTATATGCTGAGCCTGCATTCCCTCTGCTGGTTTCTACGTTGAGAGATCTCGACGATAAATACGGGGGGCCGGAAATATTGTTTTGTTACAAAAAGAGACGCAAAGTTAGTGGATGTATCATAGTGGATGTTAATCGGGGCTTACCACAATAAACAGGCGGACAAGAGGTTCTTTGGACTACTTAAGAAGCATTTCACCTGGGCAGAGGTAGGAGGACAGAGAGTGACGGCGCATTCACTGAAGTATCCCCAGGTTGAAGACGATCCGGAGAGAGAAACGTATTCGCGGGAAACAATCACACTGCTTCAGCTTAAACGGAGGCGATAACCAATTGAAATTATCGTTTATCACTATTGCGTTTATTCCGATTTAGTTTTTATCTGGACATCATAAAGAGTCCGTAAATAGGAATGGGAAGGCGTCAAAAATAAGCACACCTGAAGTCCATGAAACCCAGATATCTCCCTTTTAAGCTCCTCAGTGACGAGCTTATGTTGCTTGACCATCGGTAAGCCTTTGAACTCTCCGGAAGTGATGGAAATAGCATAAAAGGTACCACATCCGCCTTTGGTGGGAAACGTTTAGTATACAAATGCATTAGTTACGATTGGCTTACCCGAGACATCTTCTACGTCAAGATTCGAGGGTTGAAACCTTGCGTTGAGCTTGTCAAAGACAGCTTGCTCTCCATCGGTCAAGGTTCTCGGAGGAGCGGTGGACCGGCGCACAGATGAGGACGTGAATGGCCTAGTTAGACGGGAGCTTTGTGATACGATTATCCGAGTTAGCCTACTCGACATGCTTGCTGCGGGCGGTTCTAGTCGAGTGGTAGTTGAGTTACGATTACGTGATCTGCAACTTGACGTCACCTCACGTCGATCACCAAACGCTGAATACACTGGTTCTTGTTTAAGGGCTTCGATGCTGGCCGGTTGTATTTTTACCGCTAGAGTCTTTTCTCGAGCAACATCTGTCTCTGCTATTCGTTATTCTGTATCCTCGCCGGTTCTCCTTCGAGCTAGCTTACACACCGGCGGCCCTTTTGGTTTATCTTCACTGAGTAAACCCTCTGATGGGACTGCCTTTGCGGGGCTGGGACAACCACACTTCTGGAGTATTGACAACAATTCAAAGGACAGAGAGTACTTAAACGCGCGATGTACTACAATCCGACCTCCTACGTCCCAACCGGGGGACCCTGGTGCGAGCTCGCCTGGTCAACTACCTTCTGGGGAATTACAGGTTGAAGAAGTCCACAAGATATCAAAAGTTCGGTTATGCCGTGAAAATGGCATACAACCTCGGGACCTAAGGTCTCTAGACACAGACCTAGTGCGGGCATCTTTTATCGCATGTTGCCCTGCTCTGACTTATACTAGCACGATCTCCCTTCGTCTATCCTAGTAAGATCCGAGTCTATAATATTCTGCACTCGCACTATCCGTGCTATCATTAAAGCCGACAAACTTATTATGCTTGAATCGCTCGGCGGCGATGAACCGCCAACCAAAGAATCTGAAGGGAGGAGTCCGATTCTGAACAGCGTCATGGCACATATCCGAGCTCTAACACTCCGGGCTCATCATACCGACCAGCAAGATGCCCAGACTCCTTTCGAATTCACGTACGTATTACTTCCGGGGTGCATATACCAATGATTCTA